>CAUYON010011250.1:0-23857 GCA_963573935.1 Arctocebus calabarensis
TTCAGAGTTCTGAAAACGTTGATATTGACAATATTTGCCCGTTTTACAGAGTGGATTTTCACAGGACTTTCCTCATGATTCCAGAGCTGTCTCTTCCTATATGTTACATTTTAAACTAAGTATAAATCCAACAAACGAGATCACAAGTAATTATATATATATATTTACATATATATGTGTGTGTATATATATGTGTATATATATATCTATATATATATATATAGAGAGAGAGAGACTCTTACTATGTTGCCCTTCGTAGAGTGCTGTAGCATTACAGCTCACAGCAACCTCAAACATCACACTCTTGGGCTTAAGCAATTCTCTTGCCTCAGCCTCCCAAGTAGCTGGGACTACAGGCGACTGCCACAAGCCAAGCTGTTTTTTTTTTTTTTTTTTTTGTAGTTGTTTAGCAGCAAACCTGCCAGCCCTGGTGTATGTGGCCGGTGCCCAACCACTGACGTATAGGAGCCAAGCATATATATATGTATATATATACACACACACATAAATATATATATATATTTTTGTAAGAAAGCTAACATAGGTGGTATCGCATTATTCACCTGTGTGGGGAAACCAGTACTGAGGCATCGCCTCTTCAGTCAGCTGCTTACAGTGTACTCCCCAATGGGACATAGGTACAGACTGAGAGGGTGTATTAGTTTTATTGCCATGTAACAGATTGCTCCACACTTCATGGCTTAGAGCAACACCCACTTACTATTTATTATCTCACAGTTCTGGGCCAGTCTTTACTTGGTTTTCTACTTTGGGTCTTAAAAGGCTAAAATAAAAAATTGGGGCAAGTTGCGTTCTAACTTGGAAAGGCTGAGGTGGAATTTGGAATGGAGTTCCAAATTCATTCAGATTGTTGGCAGAATCCAATTTCTTGCCTTGTCGGATTCAAGTCCTTGATTCTTGGTGTCTGTGAGCTGGGGCCCACTCTCAACTCAGTGAGGCCATTAGCAGAGCCTTTCATGTGGCCCCCACCCCATCTTCAAGCCAGCGGCAGTACACGAAGTTCTTCTTGTGTTTCATAACTATCTTGTCATCTTGTGCTACCAGCTGGAGAAAAAGTTCTGCTTTTAAAGGGCTCAAAGGCGTAGGCTGGGCACATCCACAGAATCACCTAGGTTAACAGATTAGTAAACTTAATTGCATCTGCAAAGTCAGTTTTGTCATATCATATAATTTAATCAAGGGGTGAAGTTCATGAGGACGATTTTAGGATTGTGCTCAGCACAGGGGTAAAGTTATGTAGCAGGAGTAGGACCCATGGCATTTTGGCCACTCCTTCATGGAACTTACTTTCTTTCACCTTGAGAACATGCTTGAGTTTGGTCTTTTGTATACCTCTTCCGTGGGCTAATGGGGTGCTTCTGTGCATATACATGACTATGACTTGGTGAGTCAGAAAACAACTAGGTTAGGATGGGCAGTTCATGTGGCATGGTAATGTGTTGTCCCATGGTCAAGAGTTCAGTCTCTACTTAGTAATTCAAATGTTTCCCAAAATGATCTGAATGGCGTGTCAGTCTCTAGGAAATTAGTGCCAGTTCAAAGCTGAGTTCTGTAAAAATTCAATCATTTCTCTTTCCCAGTGTACCATCACCCTAGTAAAGGCTTCAAGCCACTTTAAGTAAGAATATGAGAACAATTAACAGAATAAACCTTTTCAGTGTAGAAGGATCCTTTGAGAAATCTCTCCTTCATACATAAAGGATTTGGATCTTTACCTAAATCAAGTTTGAGGTTTGATTTCTTCAGGGACCCTTAATGATAATGGTGATAAGGAGAGTATTTAGAGATGCAGAAGATCCTGTAGAACACCTCTTAGTACTCCTGTGTCCAGTTATTAAAGTCAATGGAAACTACAGTACCTGTTCACCCAGGACCACTAACGGCCAGGAACCTCAGGAATGAAGAACCAGCACTAGTGGAGGTGCTGGCTGAGGACAAAGGGAGTATGGAAGGAGTAATTCTAGGAGGGACCACATGACCATGTGGAGAAACAAGGACTATAATAATGAGGAATATCACTGCTTTATGTTGATATGAATTCATTCAAGTATATATTAACCAACCAAATATTTTTGGTTTTGAACCCCTCTCATTCCCTCAACTGGCAACATAAAATGTTACCAGGAGTTAACTTTATTTCTGAGTATTTAAAATATAGCATATGAAAGGCAGGGTGTAAATCAGGTAGCAGAAGAATGAATAAGACCTTAAGACAAAAACAGGACTTTGTTTTCTCTTTAGGAAAAAGTTTAATGCATTAGAATTTGGAAGCAGAAATCTTGTTTCATGTCAGAGAGATAAATAACTTTGCTATTGTCTTTATTTAGAGATTAAGTATGGCTAAAGGAGATGTGCATAGGTATCAAGATGACAAGAGATATCTTTGTCAGGTGTCACAGGGAGATTCTTCAGAGAGTGCAGAATGTAGAGGACGGGGAATAGCAGTCACTTTGTAGCTTACATCCATTGTTGCTGATCTGCTGGTTCACCTTGTAGCAGGAAGCAGAAGCTAGGCCTGTAATTCCTTTACCTTCACTGGCTTCTCCTCCAATTTCTATGACATTTGGACATGATGTTTGTGTTTTGTTCCAATAGACAGGGCCTTAGATTCTACTGAATACATCCTTGTCACCAAGATTAGAGGCAACAAGAATGAAGACATATTTATCTGTCCTTATGGGGTTCTAGATAATGTTTGTGGGTTTTAGCCCGTTTTTCTCCCTATCTCAGTGGAGATGTTTGCAGCTTTATGGAGACTTCTTAACTGCATTACACAATTATATAAAGGTCAATGTTCTGTAACAGCAGAAACAGCAACAAACATAAATCCCTTAATTTTTCTTTAGTTGAACTCTGATTGATAAAGTCAAGAAGATGACCAAACTTTATAAAGCTTTATTATATCAACTGCTTCTAAATTTTGCCAGTTTTCCCCTGTGCTGAAATCAGTATCTAATATATATGTATATATAGACACTTTTTGGAATTCTACCTTTTATAATTTCCTTGTTATTCAGGTCAACATTTCTGAATCAAGCATAAAGAAATACCAATATTTATGGTTGAGTGCTTAAAAAAATCATTATATTTTATGACCTTCTACATCAGGAATTTGAATGGGGCTGGGATGGGCATCAACTGATAATGCTCAGCAGGATGCAGATGGCCGCTGAGCTGCTCTGGAGAACTTTGTTTTTGTAATAAAATCACACAGCCTATAATGTATCACTCCCCATTTCCCCCCTCCCTAGCCCCTTGCAACCAATAACACACTCTCTCTGCAGATTTTCCAATTGTTGGTATTTCATAAATGTTTATTGCAGCCCAATTCATAATTGCTAAGTCGTAGAAGCAGCCCAAGTGCCCATCGATCCACGAATGGATTAATAAACTGTGGTACATGTATACCATGGAATACTATGCAGCCTTAAAGAAAGATGGAGATTTTACCTCTTTTGTGTTTACATGGATGAAGCTGGAACATATTCTTCCTAGCAAAGTATCTCAAGAATGGAAGAAAAAGTATCCAATGTACTCATCCCTACTATGAAGCTAATCTAGAGCTTTCATATGAAGGCTAAAACCCAGTTATAGCACAAGAAATGGGAAAAGGGGAATGGGAGGGGAGGAGAGGGGGGAGGCTGGGTGGAGGGAGAGTGATTGGTGGGATCACACTTATAGTGCATCTTACAAGGGTACAAGTGAAAATTACTAAATGTAGAATATAAATGTCTTCATATAGTGATTAAAAGGCCATGAAGGCTATGTTAAATAGTTCAATGAAAATATTTCAGATTGTATATAAAGTCAGCACATTGTGCTCCATGATTTCACCAATGTACACAATTATGATTTAATAAAAATTAAAAAAAAAAGAAAGAAAGAAAGGCAGAGGTAGTGTGGCATTCTAGTTTAGCTCCTTTGTTCACAAATGCTTAATATGACTGAAGTGGGGTGGAGAGAGAGAGAGCACACACTAGATCATGTTCTTCATCTTTATTACTCAGCAATGTATGAGGGGGATCACAGTTATGGAGTAAGAGTATTACAGGTTCAAGAATGGAAAATGGGAGATCCTCTGAAATGTTTGGAATCTTTGGGTCTCAGTAACAGTGGCTAGTTTAGATTTTTATTTTTTTATGAGGTTGCATGTACACTCAGATTATTTTGAGGTATTCTCTTGGTTATAAGGAAGATTATTTTCAATTCCAAAAGCATAAAACCATGAGACCTACAGGGGGAAAACATCAAGTTACATGAGGTTACATGAAACCTACAAAGTAATAAAGGAAACAGATTTCAGTAGACACAGAACCAATGTAAATGTTCCTTAGAGAAAGTACTAGAAGAAAAAACCCTAGATGTTCTTAACATGGAAAGAATTTTTTTTCAAATTTTCATTTCTGTTAAATTCAAAATTTATCATCTGCTTTGGTTACAAAAGTTTCTTTAAGCAGCTGGTAATTTTATATTGAAGAAAGGCATTTAACATAAAGCCAAAACAGTATACATTTGTAGTGGGTTGTGTATTTTCTCCCCAAAGCTCTTGCCAACCCAAAATCCTCAGAAGGAGGATTTTATTTGAAATAAAAGTTCATATATGTATGTGTAATTAAGGTAAGATTTGAAATGAGATATATTGGATTAAGGTGGTTCCTAGATAGCATGCTAGGTGTCCTTAGAAGAAGAGGAGAGAACACAGAAAGGAGAGAAGGCCATATGAAGATGGGACAGAGATTGAAATTGCATTGCTACAAATTGAGACATGCTAGGAGGCCAGTGGACACTGGGAGAGGCAGGAAGGATTCTCTCCTAGAACCTCTGGAGGGAATGGGACCCTTTCATCGCCTTGATTTTGGACATCTTGCTTATAGAACTATGAAAAAACAAATTCCTATTATTTTAAGCCCCAATGTATGGCAATTTTTTACAGTAGCCATCAAAAAATAATGCAATAATTAAAACATTGGGTTTCAGAGAAGAAGGGGATCTGGAGTAAGCAGGACTTCAGAGAGGAGGTCAAACTGGAAAATGGAAGGCTTTAGGGAACTACAGAGGAGGGGGAGGGCTTTCTTGACATGAGGAACAGCAGTAGCAAAGGTGCTAAGGTGGGAATGGGTGAGACTGGAGAGACTTCATGGATAACTGAACTTGCTTTGACTGGTACATCGGATTAAGTCCTATATTTCCTTTCTCTTGATTTCCTTTCTCTTCTACATCCATAGAAGTAGTTTCATATTTAACAGCAATGATTAGGGGAATATTTTTGGTTCCCATATAGACCAAAGAAAATTGAAAGAGAAAGTAAGATATCTTGATATTAATTAGAAATTTTAAAAAATGAAAAAAAAAACCCTAAAAACAAAAAGGAAAACTGATGCCCTAAGATGTCAAGGAACTTGGTCTTGAAGTTGAACTGTTCATGAGTGACAGAACCAGAATTTGTGCTGAGTTGGGGAATGGGAACCAAGACCGGTCATGACTAAAGCCTGATTTCCAGAACTGATCAGAAATAGATTTGCTTAGGAAGTTCCTCCACCCTAACAGGTGAACTTCTTTGAAAATTTAGCCTACATCCCTTACAGCTAAACATCTTTTCATATTAAATAAGAATTGCCCAAAACTTGTAGATTAAAAAAAAGAAAGAAAATTATGAAGATCATGGAGTCTTTCCCAAGAGGGGAACAATATGGATAAAGCTTTTAAAGCAGGTGTTGGTACATATGAATCCTATATTATTTATCAGGATATGTGTAAACAAACCATCCAACTAGCATAATAACAAAAAACAATGGAGTAGTGAGAGGCAGAGAAAAAGAATGGATTCAGCATGTGCACAACCTCCATTTGGATAAGAAAGGCAAGGAAGTAGGGAAGAGAGATTAAATTAAAACTGCTGTTAGTGCTACTGTTCTCTGCTCCTACCACCAGGTGGTGTCATCAGTTAATCACAGCTGGGTTGCAGCTCTGCATGGCCAGGATAAGAAAAGTGGAAGTGGTTTCGTGTTTTCAGAAATTGGTGAGGTATAGCCTATTTGCAGGCTATGTATCTATGATTTAGGTAGGATCTGCAGAATAGAGATTTTTCCTAAAATATCTGGCCTTCAATTTTACAAAGATTAAAAATGTTCATGAATTTTCCAACTGATGAATGAAAAAATAAATAAGGAAAAGCAAAAGAAGGCTTGCTACATTTATAATTTAATATATATTGTTTTTTATTATAATGGAGTCATAAATAATTTTAGGGATGGAAAATCTTGAGTTATTTGTGTCAAATTTTCTGAATTATAGTCTTGGGTCATCAGGTAGATAATTTTCAAACCCAGAGACTGTGTTTTATTCATTTTTAACCTTGGGTAGAGATAGAAGAACATAGATGGCTTAGTCAGTGTTTATAGAAAGATTGAATAAATAGATCCTGTGGAATTTGTAAATGTCAAATATAATGTTTTTAATTCTGAATATGGCTAAAATAATTTTTATGAAGAAGTATAATGTAGGAAACTATGCCAGGAATTGCATGAAATATAAAAATTTTATGTCCCCTTCCTTCTAGGAGGAAAACTGCAAAGAAAGTAACTGGAGCCTTGGCTGCAATATTTAAAATTTACACCCCAAATTAGGATTTCACATTTTAGGGCTACTCAAAGATGACTTTTTCCTACATCATCCAAAATAAAGTAGGAGAAATCCCTGGGCTTCTGGGATAAACCCTTAGGACTGAGGATTTATCATACAATACCCAGGCCATACTCCATTGGTCTATGATTGGCTTCTGGGAGAGCTCATTCATAATGAGTGCTTATTCTCTTTGCCTGGCTCCTTGAAACAGTGGCTCCTTGACTTATAGAAACACATCTGTACTAGGATGCACCTTGCTTTCTTAGGAAAGGTCTCAATATTTCTGTGAAAAGAGAGGGTTAGGGAGAAGAGAAGAGGAACCGAGGATGAAAGGTTTGGTGACTCCTTAGTATAGGTCTGTGGAGGATTAGTTATATCAATAACCACCATTCTCTTATGTATTGAACCAAGATAACTTACTGAAGAAGTCAGGGTAGCTAGGATGAGTTTTGGTGTTGGAGCCAAAGAAGTGAAAATTAAAATTTTGTGCAGGCTATGATCACATTAAACCAATGCAAATTCTGTAAATCACCCTCTATTGTCCAATATATTATATGCCATCACCACCATGGACCTCTGAGAATGTGCTAATATGTTTTCCATTGTCCCACCATACAGGGATACTTAGGTTCAATACGTTTAAACCAAGGAGAACAATAGCCTAGTCCCCTCCACCAGCTGGAACCTAGAGGGGCAGTTTCATTTCCTAGAAGTCTCCAGATGGTGCTTGTCCAAAGGATAGGAACTATAACCTAATAACCAAAATGGACCTTCAACCCATCCATTATGCCATTCAAAGTTCTTCAGTTGTTTCCTGCCAGATTTTCAACTATTTTGTTCCAGATAGTTGATGGTTATCTTATTCTGAAAAAGTAAATTCTCAGTTTACCATGAAGTCTGTAGGCTTTTCACAAACTGAACTTGTCATTGATCATGGTCCTTATCTTAGGTAACCCAAGTCATCAGAACTTAAGCAGTGGAGAGGCTGAAATTAGGGCAGGACCATGGTCAGTGGGTTCCTCAACACAAGTCATTATCTGGACAGAGGTAGGTAATTTTTTCTTTTTCTTTTTTCTTTTTTTTTTTTTTTGAGATAGAGCTGCAAGCCATTGCCCTGGGTAGACAGCCATGGCATCAGAGTTCACAGCAACCTCCAACTCCTGGGCCTAAGTGATTTTCTTGCCTCAGCCTCCCAAGTAGCTGGGATTAGAGGCACCCACCACAATGCCTGGCCATTTTTTGGTTGTAGTTGTTATTGTTGTTTGGCAGGCTTGGGCTGGATTCTAACCCGCCAGCTCTGGTGTATGTGGCTGGTGCCTTACCCTCCTGAGCTACAGGCACTGAGCCTGGACAGAGGTAATTTTAACAACCAGTACTAAGACTCCAGCAATAGAGGCAGCCTCTGCAAGTCAGTAAAGGACAGGAGAGACTCCTGCAGAAGCAAACTGAGAGCAAACCTAACCTTTCACAGGAAAAGACCTTTCTAGAGGCAGAGTGTTTGGCTTACCCCTTCACTTTGCCAGTTCCCACATGCAGGTGAAACTGAAACCCTCTTCTACATGATGAGCAGAATGTGAACTGCTTTGCAAGTTTGTTATGAGAAAGTATTGTGTTTGAAAGTATTGGAGAAATCATGTATTTTCATGCCTTGGAAAAATAGATTGATGTGTATCATATCACTTCCCTTTCTTTTGTCCCTTTTCTTCCCCAAATGGAACCCAATTCAATCAACAACTATTTATTGAGTCTCCACTAGAATAGAAATTTCTGAATATGGGGTATGTAGAATAATTATCATAATAAAGTAACACAGATGCTTAGCTCTTGGGCACTCTGGACTTGAAAAAATCAGGATTAGGACCCTGCAAGGAAGATAAAGCAAGAAGCAGTGACTTCATTTCTCTGGGCCAAGGAGAATCAGCCAAGCCCATTGCACTGTCTGAGGCAGGGGCCTCTCTTTTTTTCTTTCTCTTTGTCTCTCCTGGAACCAGTCACTTTATGGTGTCCAACTCAGTTTTTTTAATCTGCATGGTTGA
Source organism: Arctocebus calabarensis (assembly GCA_963573935.1). Lineage (NCBI taxonomy): Eukaryota > Metazoa > Chordata > Mammalia > Primates > Lorisidae > Arctocebus > Arctocebus calabarensis. The sequence goes on from CAUYON010011250.1 coordinate 8,682, forward strand.
GAACTGAATCATGTTGAAATCACAGGCATGAATGCTAAATAATTTTCTAAAAGTCTGTGAAAACAGCTAAAATATGTCTAAAAGCCACACTACTTGTTTTCACAGCCCTACGGTGTAGTAGTGCCTGTGTATGTGCCCGCCACATGGTTTCCTATCATCTGCGAGCTTGACCTCTTGTCTGGTCATGGTGAGTTAAATCAAACATGCCTGAGATTCTCTGGCTGACATGGAGTCTCCTTTTCCTTCCAGTGCCTTCATCATCACTGTCTCCTTTTGAAAATTCTTTTTTTTTTCAACTCCCTCTTTTTCAAAAGATTACTTTGTCACAATTATTCAGGAAAGGGTTTTGCGCCTGTAGGAAATATTAATAGACTATTATGAGGTCCTACAACTAATTTTTCCACACATATCATCTGTCTTTGCATGGTTATTAAACTTCAACAATATTTCATGCAATGCCTTCCTGCTAAATTAATTTGGTTCCTTCTTTTCTGGCTTCTTCTTTTCTGTCCACAAGCTTTAAAATTAAATTGAATCTTCATAATTATAGCTTTTTGTTGTTCTCCTTCATATCTTTTTTCTTTTTTTTTCAATTTCTCTATCAAAGGAGCAATAAAGACATAAAGAAGCAAAATTATAATTCTAAAAGACACAAATGGTCTGGAGTTTGATGCGTTTGAGGCTGGGTATCTTTTAAGTAGGAGGAGAGAGGGTAAAGAAATTCAGACCTAGAATGTAGATAAATTGGTTCTGATTTATCCTGGGGCATTGAAAACAAATGAGAATTGTTCTCTCAATCATGAAACTTTCATGGTTGCTGTTAGTGTTCTTATTTGTGTCAAGTGATACTCTCTTTTTTTTAAAAAGTAAATATTCTCTACACACACACACACACACACACACATTTTGTCCACATATATTTTCTCTTGTGGTTAAAATTTCCCAGAGTCTTATGTAGTTATTCAATCTCTCTTAAAATCCATCTCTTGGGCACAAAAGAATCTCAACTCCTATGTTACATATCTTAAGACTGGAGGATGAAGAGCTGAAATAACAATGCTTGAGGGTGACTTAGCCAGGGCACCAACCAAGGGGCTAGTGGGAATCAAAATCAGGAAGGTGGCTCTGATAGGAAGTCCTGAAGGCCAGAAGAAAGAGCCAGTTAAAGTTCACTACAGAAAGCAGAGGCTCAAACAGAAACACCAAAGGAGTATAGGTAGAAGGAACATTTTCACCTCCCTCTACCTCCTTCCACCATGCTTCTGCCCTTTGGCTCACTGTTTCACTAGCTCCATCATAAGAGAGAAGAAATTGCCAAGCTGGTAGTTCAGATAGTTCCTTGTGATTAGACTCTATTTCCTGGTGGGTAGGATGATTGTGCTTCAAAGGTCAGTACCGTGCCCAGCCGTTCCTTGGAGGGAAGCAAGTCACAGTCTCCTTTGAACAAGCCAGTCATTTTTTTGTGTCTACCTTTCACTTTAAGCTGTCATTGGGTGGGGGTTCAGGGTCTGTTTGGGAGTTTCTTGTCCATCCACATCCATTTCTTCAACCACAAATCTACTTTCCTCAAGGGAGACCTGCATTTTGTTAACAGTATTGGCTCTCACCTAGCTGTGACGAGAGAGGTACTTACTCCAAACTCATCAAATTGTATACATTAAACACATGCAGGTTTTTGGTATATCAACTATGCTTTAATAAATCTGTTTTAAAAAAGAGGTGCTATAATTCCTGTTCTGTCACTGTTCCCTTGGGAACCCTGTGACAAGGGTAGAAAGGCAGAGCAGGACGACTTCAATGTTCCTAGGACTCTGGCCATCATGTCATAATAGAGACAACATCATAGCTCAAATCCATAAGAGAGAGACTAAATATAAACACTGAGTCAGGAAATATTCAGAGTTAGACAGAGATAAGATAAATGGAAGGCCAGATTCAGATAGGGATGAGGGTTCTGGAACATTGCTTTGAACACGAGTGGCTGTTTACATTTCACAGAAATGGATTGTGGGATTTATAGTGTTTGATGAGTCAGACTGGGTTAAGGTACAGAAATATTTTTCCACAAAGAAAGAATTAAGCGAATAATAATCAAATATCAGGTTAATGTTTAATTTACTTAAGAAAATAAATTGAAATAAGGATTAACGACATGCTTTCCTACATACTTGCAAGGCAAGAATTGCTATCCTGATCACAGAGGAAGAAGAACGTGGGGGTGACCTAGTCCCTTCCTTACACATGATGAAGAAACAGAAGCCCAGACAACTTGCCTAGAAGTAAGAAACCATGCCTTCTCACGCCTAAGTCATACTAAATAATGCTTTCCTGGCAACATCACTGCTCTTCCTTAGCTCCTTTAGTCTACATTTAAACAATAACACATTTCCTTTCTAAATTCTAGAATTCAGAATTTTTACAAATTCAGCTTTTGCAATTCTGGGTTTGTAAAATGCTAATTACTGCAAACTACACTATCACACTCTAAGTGGTGTGTGGCCAAAAAAAGTGAGAGACTAGAGTTTTAGGAAGGTCATTCTGAATAATAATCTCAACAGCAGAGGTTTCTTTGGTAATATTTTACTTTTGACAGAACCCAACAAAACTTCTAAGTATCTAATTAACTTATTTGTAATGCCTGTAATTAGACATAGATATAATTTCTGCTACTTTTTAAATGAACAAAACAATTCTTAAAGTCGTTCTGTTATTCTCAAAGGCAGAAGGAGTAGCCCATCCCTGGGGCCCGTCACTGTGGGGCTCTACATTGTTAGGCTGGAACTCCAGGCATAGTATCTGATTAAAAGGAGTAAAAGGCCCATTGCAGGTGTGGGGTAGAAGGGGCCACCAACTACTGACAGATTTGTTAACCTCCCCTGAACAGAAATCTAAATCAGGCAGAAAGCTCAATCAATTTAATTGGATGAATATGAATCATCCAAATATGAATTGAGGAGGGGAGTCACCTGGGAAGAGGGCCCAGGCCCTACCCACAAGGAGCTCCCTTCTCCCCACACTCAAGGAGGCCCTAAGCAAGGAGTACTGTGAGCAATGGTATGGCAATTGCTATATATCAGACTTTTCCCCAAGTCTTTTAACTAGAATGTTTTGCTGAACAAAAAGAGAGAAGTGTGTGAGGGGAAGAGAGATGAGATAACACCTATTCCTAAACCCTTTGGTTTCTTCACTCATTCTGTACACACTCGCAGACCAACTCGCAGACCACCCACTCTCTTCCTAGCCCTATACTAAGCACTGAAGACACACAAGTGAATAAGGCAAAACAGACATTCCTAAGAAAAATGTGCTGTGAATTATAAAATGCCACACAAGGTTAAACATATTTCAGCATGTGATCCTGTTGGGAGGCTTGGGAAGGAAGTGTCTTTAGTGAAGAATGCCTGGGCAGCACTAGTTCCCCTTTTCCATAGCAGCAAGAAGGGCAGGGATGGGAAGGAAAGAGGCCAAGGGCCCTCAGATGATGAAGTACCATGTGTGAGAGTCTAGGAGAAGCTACCTGCCTAGGGCCGCCCAGAGGCACAGGAGGGAACTTGGATGCTGGTCAAGAAGTAGGAGTGGTTGTAGGGAAGGAGGAGGTTCAAAATCCCCAAATAGCCATGGGCAATGCACATTCTCTCTGATTCCCAGTCTTTTGCCAGTTCAGACTTTCACTGCCTCTCTCCCTTTCCTCCTTTTGACAACCACCCTCTTCTCTGCCACCAGCTTAAACTGTCTGAAACTCAACTTCAGTTGTACTAATAATAGCTAATGCTTATAAATCTCTTCCTCTATATACTTTTCTAAGCTCTTGGTAGATGTATAAACTAATTTAATCTGTATAACCCTGAGCGGGAGGTGCCATTATTATCCTCATATTACAAATTCAATCACTAAGTCCCAAAGATGAGACCTGTCTCAGGCCACAGAGAAGCAATGGTACGAGAAGAATTAAAGCCCAGGAAGTCGGCTCTAGAACCTGCACTCTCAGCACCCAGGCCAGACCCCGGCTCCCTGTCCTTTCCCAAGTAAACCTAGACGTTGACTCCCAATGTGGTTGCAACCTGCAGTCTTCCTTCCCATTTCCCACAATGTTCAGTCACCTGACTGATTCCCAGTCAAACAGATTTACTTAGCACCTTTAGTGTGCCTCTTGGCTTCCTACCTCTTTACCTTTGCTTCTTTTTCCTCCACCTGAAATGTCTCTTCCTTTCCAACTCTAAATCTACCCATATTCACCAGCCTACTGAAACACCACATACTCCATAAAGGCTTTCTGAATTCCTGAGTTGAAAAGATGCTTTAAACTCTTGTGATAATTTTAAATTATGATGTTTCTTGACTTTATATTGTAAAGACTTGTGGTACCTTATAATAGAACTCAAGCAGACATACTTTATTTCCATTTGATTACTAAATCTTGTGAGGCCCTCCTCTCTATACTGCACTTTCCCTCTCATTAATCTCCCTCAGCTGGCCCCCACTTAAGTTCTTTCCCTAACTAACACTCTGACCAGTACCCACGACACAGGGAACTTGGATGCTGGTCAAGGAGTAGGAGTGGTTTTAGGGAAGGAGAAGGGTCAAAATCCCCAAATAGCCATGGGCAATGCACATGAATACTTTTGGCTAAAAACCAGAGTGGCCTGGCTTGGCACCTGTAGCACAGTGGTTACGGTGCCAGCCACACAGCTGAGGGTGGCAGGTTCGAACCTGGCCTGGGTCAGCTAAACAACTGCAACAAAAAAAATTGCCGGCCATTGTGGCAGGTGCCTGTAGTCCCAGCTACTTGTGAGGCTGAGGCAAGAGAATGCTTAAGCGCAAGAGTTTGAGGTTGCTATGAGCTGTTACGCCATGGCAGTCTACCGAGGGTGACATAGACTGTCTCAAACAAACAAACAAAAACAAAGTGGCCCAATGTTCTGACTCTCCAAGGACTGTGCTATTTTACATCTGTGGCTTGAGTGTCATTATCCATAGTGGCTCCTCTCACTTTCAAAAGTGTCACAGTGTGGAAGATATATCCTGATTACCTGCTAGTAGGTCACTGTCTAGACCCGACAATGTGGTAATGTGATTAAGAGCTTAGATTCTGGGTGGGTGTAGGGGCTCATGCTTGTAATTCTAGCACTCAGAGAGGATAAGGCAGGTGGATTGCTTGAGCTCAGGAGTTTGAGACCAGCCTGAGCAAGAGTGAGACCCCCATCTCTACTAAAAATAATAATAATAAAAAACCCACCCAGGTGTGGTGGCACACACATATAGTCCCAGCTACTTGGGAGGCTGAGGTGACAGGATTGCTTAAGCCCAAGAGTTGGACATTGCTGTGAGCTGTGATAATACCATGGCACTCTACCCAAGGTAATGGAATGAGACTGTCTAAAAAAAAAGCCCAGATTTTGGAGTCAGACTCCCTAGATTAGAAGCCCAGCTCTGGAATTTTCTGTCTATGTATTCCTAAGCAAGTATGTCTGGGAACCCTAAGGTGAGTATTAACAGCGGGCCTCTCCACCCACATACACAGAACAATAGGCGATCAAATGAGTCAGTCTTACAGACTTGTCTGGGGTGCAGTTACAGTGCTCACCAACAGGAGGCCTACATGTTTGGGTATCTACCATCCAGCTGTGTTTTTTTTTTTTTTTTTTTTACCAATTATTGTCTTTGTTCATAAACCCGTTTTATGACAGTTGGGCTTAATAATGTAATGATGAAATTGAATTAAATATTACGTAAACTGATAATAAGTATGACAAAAGGAATTGTTTCTTCTTTGAACATTAAATTGAATGCTTTGGATATGATACAGGTGAGTTACTAAAAAGTAGCTGCTGAATTACACATAAAATCCCTAAAAAGATTGGGAAAAATCATAAACATCTAGAAAGTTTTTGCACTTAAATTGCCTCAAAAGTGACATTAAGTTCCTGCTGTACCCAACAGAAGCGGAAACTTGAAATTGGATGATACATTTCCAAGAATGTGGTTTGTACAAGAAGGGGAAGACAGAACTCTGTTAGTGCTTATTCATTAAGAGAAAAGATCTTGACCCACCAGCGAAATAATGGTGAATAAATGTACATTTACGTGTTTTAGATAAAATAAACATATAAGGTACATTATTTATGTAACATTTTTAAAGCTTCATAGCTTTAGTGGACTTTTTGGTAACTACTGTCTCCTATGTGGAAAGTGTGAGATAGGCATCTCTGAACATTAGAAATGTCTAAATTAATTAGTAAATGGATGCATCAGGTTGGAGGGTGGCTGTAGAAAATGTTGGTTCTGCTCATTTCCTTTTGACCCTCACCTTTGCATGTCAAGCCTGCTTATAGGAGTACCTCACTCACACTCTCCATCTGAGAGCTTGTATTTCTTGTACTCTGCCCACGTGAAGACAAGTCAGGTGGGAATGCAGGAGAGTTAGTTGCACAGAAATCAGGCCCTCTAATGGCAGGCAGGGACTTGGTGACTAAATAGCTCAGCTTCCTTGCCACATCTCTGAGACATATTCCACAGGCTCGCAGAGTCCCCCAGTTGCCCACTGTGGTAACTTATTGGGTACACAGCATCCCCTGGCTTGCCTCACTTCCTCATTCCCACCGTGGTGTTTCCTAAGATCATTCCCCAAAAAACTACTTACTCTTGAGTTATTTTCCCAGGGTCTGCTCCTAGGGGGATCCAAACCTTATGGCTTAGCACAGCACCTTTCACACAGATACACCATGAACAGATATACAAATTTGATCAAACCAAAGAGCACACGTTTACTCAAGAAGAGTTTTACAAAATCACCTGATTTAATAGGTTGAAAAGAAATATTCAGATTTTGAAGTCAACAAAATGTTACCATTTTTGTTGTTACCAGACTGGTTACTAGTTACCAGAATAGCTTTTTTTTTTTTTCTTCCCCAAATTCTCATCCAGATGTGTTCCCAGGTACCTGCAGGTCTGCTTTATTTCGGGTTCTCTCTTCTTCCATCCAAAGTGAGGCTGTTTTCTAGGGAATTCTGCATGGGCCTGCTTTAGCCTCAGGTTGGCTGAGAGGCAGTTCTCTGGAGAGGACCCTGCAATGTCTTCCAGTCCCATCGATGGACTAGGTATCTGTGGTCCAAAAAGGCTTCTCTGAGCCTTAATAGCCTCCTCTGATAAAAGAGCCCCAGCCCTCAGTGTTCATAGAACTGTTTGAAAACCTCTCATTTGCTAATTCTCTAGCACACTCCCACACTCACTGAGCGCACGGTTTAGACTGTGTGTTCCAGGACCACCGTTAGGCCCCAGGCACCCTGCCAGAACTGATGAGGTCTGTAGATTCATGTTAGCAGCAGCAGCTGCCTGGGAAGTCATCCAACACTTCATCAAATCTCTACAACTGTCCTGGGATGGCTGTACTTGCCCACTGCAGCCAGCAGAAGCCCACACACACCTGTGGTTAATACCCCAAAGCAGCAGTTCCAATGATGAAGAGCAGGCAACATTTGGGCTGGACATGGAAAGGTGAACAAACATTGCCAGTGCCCTGCCAATCGCCAGTCCTCTCATTCTGTTTTCACCCTCCCCTTGGGTAAATTTGGTTTCCTGAAATTAATTATTCAACAGGAGGTGACAGCCGGTGTATAGCAGCACTGTTGGAACAGAGAATAAAGAGGCACATTGGACACAGCAGCTGCACCTCCCAGACCCTGAAATTTAAGATCTTTATAAATGATCTGTTAAAACTATAGTGACGATAAGCTTATGAATCATGATCTATATTAATCAGGGCTGCTGATATGGAAAGATTAATTGAAATGTGCAGTTCTACACAAATGATAAAGTGGTAACAATTTAATATCAGACAAGAAGAGTGAAGAAATTACACTCCAAGCTTCATGCATCATTACTATGGATATTAATATTTTACCCAGCGCAACAGCATCAGGAATCATAATGAAAATCCATAAGTGGTGCACAGACATGATTAAATACAACAGTCTTTAGGAGCTGTTTGGTGGCGGCATTTGGGCCATATTTCACTCGGCGGCTGGTGATTCCAGTGATAGAGTCTAGACGAGGGTGATTAAAAATTGTTCCTCCTAAAACCTGTTAACCTTTTACTACTAAAATGAATTTCTTTGATTTTTAAATTGTTGTTCTCTTTGCTCTTTTCAAAACCCATCTTGATCTCCAATCTTGACAGGATTCTAGGTCCCAGTGTGTTGACAGTCAAAGCAAAATTCCTCGGATACAATCCTCTGTTCTAGGATGAGCCATTGGACACACCATGCAGAATGACAGGTCATTGCCTATTTTGAATGAGGGATGGCTGAAAAGAGTAAATAATAAACCATCAGAGGATCCTAGGAAGTTCCCAAGGACCAGAAGTTGATAGGTCTGTCTTTTTCACCCAACCTTATCAGAGAGGAGAAGAAAATCCTCACTAGTCTCACTGGTTATTTAATTCATTTATTCAATTATTTATCCAGCCAACAAGCAGACAAGCATTCACCCACACCTGGGAAATGCAAAAATCTTCCCCAATGAACATGTGTTCCACTCTGTGGAGATGAAAATCCCAATCAGTGTGATGGCTTTGAAGATGAAGCCAGAGAAAAGTTGAGAAGAGCTTCTTTGCCAGATGGTTTCTTCCACACTGTAAAATCTTCAATCCCATAAATCAAGAGACTCTCCTGATCCCTTTTATCTTTGGCTAAAACAGGGAGGTTAGTGTATATTTGTAACAGTAAAATTTATCACCATATCAGGCAGAAATAAGAACTGCAGCCTATTCCCTTGAGGACATTATATCTGTTTCTTCATGAATCTAGTTTCTTAGGTCTTTGGAATAGTGATTCTCAAATTTTCATCTACATAAGTACAGGATATAATTTTTAAGAGGCATCTCTAGATTTCTCGAGACATTTTTTTTCTGAAGAGCTCCCTCCTTTCTGAAACTCTGCCCTGCAACTTCCAGACACTGCAACCTCTCTGAATTCCGGTTTGTCTTCTTAGCTCAGTGAGATCATGTGCTCAGTGTAGTCTACTTTGCTGCTTTTTGGTCTGGAATGTATTTTCAGATGGAAAGCTGAGTGATCATAGGGCTCACCTTATTTGTTTTCCCTCTTATATGAGTCATGGTTTTGTGCTGCTTGTTCTTTAGAGTCTGAAAACATACATTTGTCCAATTTCTTAATGGCTTACAGTGGAAGGGTAAATACGGCCACAGTTCCACTTTATGGCTAGAAATGGAAGTTGCTACCATCACTTTTTACCTAAAATACTACAATAATGCACTGATTTCCACCCATGCCAACTTTTCTATCTATTGTCCTACCACTCTTCTCTTTATTCATGAGGCCCAGTCACACTCAAAGTCCTTTTGTTCCTTAAAAGTGCCAAGTATCATTCAAATATGGAGTCCAGGCACTTATTCTTCCTTCTACATAGAATACTTTTCTCATTTAAGTATAGCTCAACTATCACCTCCTCTGAGATATCTACCCTAACTGCCTGGAAAAGTCACTATCCAATATCACAATTTATTGTATCAGACTATTTTGTTTCCTTTAGTTGACTTCATCACTCCCTGATGTATTTGCTTATATATTTACCATTTCTTATCTTCCACTAGAATGAAAATTCCATGATAGGAACCATGTATGCCTTGTTTACTATGTATCTCTAGGCCTGGAACCATGTGATAGATGCCCCAAAAAGAAAAGAAATACTTACTGAGTGATTAATGAGTTAATTAGTAAATATGGGAAGGTATATGGAAAAAAGAAAAAACAAAATAAATGTTATGATGAAGTTTGATGGTGGACCTATCACAAGGAGAGAGAAGTCTTTCTCTGGTGGGGAAATAAACTAACCTGACAATTTTTGAACTCACTTTTAGTCAGATTTTTGAGACTTCCATAGCAATGTAATGAGGTGGTTGAGAGCATGACTTTTCAGGCTTGGAATATTTGAGTTTGGTTCTTGGTTCTATTATTTAGTAACTACAAGATCTTTATGAGCCTCAGTTTCCTCTTCTGTAAAACATAACTCATTACACATTACAGTTGTGAGATAGTATGTATCGACCATATGGTGCAGGGTCTGGCTCTATAGAATATGTGATATAGTACCAGACACAGATTTTAAAATGACTATGTTTAGTAGATTTAAGGAAGTAAAAAGCAAAATTGAATCCCCCCATATATAACTAGAAACCATAAAAAGCAGTACCAAATAAAAATAATAGAGCTGAAAAATGTAAAAAATTAAAAAGATACAATAAATAAATTTAATAATATTTGATTACACACATGTAGGAGAAAATCAGTAGATTGGAGGATAGATCAGAGGAAAATAACCCTAATGAAAAACAAAAGGTCAAAAATATAGTATATACAGAAGAGATACAAACAATATGAGGAGAAGATGTAACATATGTATAATTGAAGTCTAAGAAGAAGAGGATTGAGATGTTAGGTCAGAAGAAAGTAATGGATGGGAGCTTGCCAAAAACTGGTGAAAGACATTCAGACACAGACTTAGGGTAAACCTTGAACCAACAAGGAGAATTCCATATCTAGGGATATAGTAAAACTGCTTAAAACCAAAGACAAATACAAATCCATGAGCTATTAGAGGGCAAAAGTATTTTCAAGGCAACAAATACTAGACTGACAGTTAACTACTTTGAAATCACAAGATGGTGAAATAATATCAAAGTGTGAAAGAAAATACCAAACTAGAATCCTATATCTATCCAAAATATCTTTTATGAATGGAAAGAATTTTATCAAAAAGACAAGCAATATTGAATGCTACCAAGGATATGGAGAAAGGGGAACTTTGTACAGTGTTTGTGGGAATGTAAATTAGTACAACCTCCATAGAGAACAATATGAAGTTTCCCGGAAAAAAAAAACAACCAACCAAAACTATAAATAGAACTACCTTATAAGCCAGCAATCCCACTGCTAAGTATATATCTAAAAGAAAAGATATTAGTATATAGAAAAGATATCTGTACTTCCACGTTTATTACAGCACTATTCACTATAACCAAGACTTGGAATCAAACTTAAGTGTCCACCAGTGGATGAATGGGTAAAGAAATTGTGGTACCTAAACACAATGAAATATTATATCGACAGAAAAGTAAGGAAATCCTATAATTTCCAACATGGATGGAACTGGAGAACATTGTATTAAGTGAAATAAGCCAAGGATGGAAAGACAAATCTCACATGTTCTCACTTGTATGAGGGAAGTAAATATTAAAAACAATTGATCTCATGGAGACAGAGTAGAATGATGGTTATCAGAGGCTGTGGAGGACAGTAGGAAGTGGTTGAAGGTAATATGGTTAATGAGTACAAAATATAGTTAGGTAGAATGAATAATATTTGATAGACTAAAAAAGTGACTATAGTCAATATTATGCTTTAAAATAACTAAAGGAGTGGAATTGGAATGTTCCTAACACAAAGAAATGATACTTGCCTGAGGTGACAGATAACACAATTGCCCTAATTTGATTAATTTACATTGTATCTCCGTGTTGAAACATCACATGTGCCCTATAAATATAAGCAATTATTATGTGCCCATAAAAATAAAAACAAATGAAAGGAAGACATTTTCAAACAAACAAAATCTGAGAATTTGTCACCAAGAGAGCCAGCAGGAAAGGTTCTCCTCAGGTGGAATTATCCTACAAGCATTTAAACAAATAATGAATTGTAGTAGCAATGATTTAGGTAAATAGAAGTGAACACTGACTACATAAAATAATTATAGGGTGTTATTAGGTTTAAAGTATATAGAACATTAAAATGCATGATGACAATTGCATATATATCAGAGAGGGTATGTAAAGGTAGTTAAAGAGTTCTGATGACCTTGAATTACCTGGGTAGAGAGTACAATAACCTTTAATATTAAATACTTATAACTGAAGAATGCATGTGATAATTTCGAGTGTTACTAGTAAAATAGTAAAGCAGTGTGTAATTTCCAAGGTAATAAAGGGGAATCACTAAAAAACACTGAAAAGCTATTTATTTAAGTGGTTTTTATACTTGATCTTAGCCCAAAGGCTGAGAAGTGATAAAGTACTTTTTCATTGTCATTCTTTTTTTTTGAGACTGGATCTCACGCTGTCTCTTAGGCCAGAGTGCAGTGGTGCCATCATAGTTTGCTGTGAGCTCAGGTGATTCTCCTATCTCAGTTTCCCCAGGAGTTGGGACAACAGGACACCATGCCTGGCTCATTTTTTATTTTTACTTTTTAAGATACAAAGCTTTTTTCTTTTTTTAACACAGAGTCTTGAACTTCTGCTCTCAAGTCATCCTAGACTATTTTATGAAGGCAGAAAAGAAGAGAAAAAGGAAATAGAATGGGTATGGCAAATTTAACCCAAACGTTGAAATTAAATAGATTAAATGCTTTAATTAAAAGGTTTTCAGACTGGATAAAAAATGCAGCTCATTCATATTTTACTTATTAAAAAAACATGAAACACAAGGGTAAAGAAATTTGAAGGTAAAAGAAAAAAAACCCACCAGAATAAAGCTGAGATAGTTATATTAATATAAGAAAAAGTAGGCAGACCTTAAGACAGAAATCATTATTAGAGATGAAGAAGAGCAGTCTATAATAAAAAAAGTTTAACTCATACTTATTAATAATTCTAATTTTTTATTCACTTAATATGGAAGCCAAATGTAATGCAAAAATTTATGAAAGTATGAGAATTGGATAAGTTCATGATCACAATGAGTAATTATGTTGTATCTATGAATAATTGATTTTTACAAACATACCAAAAAAGTCAGTAAAGTTACAGAATATCTGAACACATATGGGCATTCTACCCATCATCTATGGGATATATATTCTTTTAAAGCATCTATGGAGTATAAAATCAGCTATGTGTTAGACCATAAAGCAAGTCTCAATAAATATCAAAGGATTGAAATTATATAAAATCTGTTTTCTGATCACAGTGAAAATAAATTAATTACAAAAATTTCACTAGAAAATCCATGGTTGTCTCAAGGAAGTCTACTTTGTCTGTGTGGAATCAATAAATATACTTGTAAATAGTTCACAGATAAAATGAAATCATAATGAAAATTATATGCTAATACTAAAAAATTAGAAAATTCTCAAATCAACAATTTAAATTTCACCTTAAGAAAAGAACATTAAACCCAAAGGAAGCAGAGGAAATGATAAGAATTAGAGCAGAAATTAATAAAATAATTTTTTGTGACTCTGGATTAGGCAATACTTTCTTGCCTAAAACTCACAAGCTGCCAAGTAAAATAGATAAACTGGACTTCATCAAAATTAAAACCATTTTTTCTTCAAAATACAGTTAAATAAATGAACAAATAATGCACAGAATTGCAGAAAATATTTGCAAATCATGTATCTGATGAATCTATATTCAAAATATATAAAGAAACATTACAATTCAATCATCAAAAGGTGAATGATTCAATTTTTAAAAATGGAAAAATCGTTTGAATAGACAGTTTTCCTAACAAGATATACAAGTGGCTAATAAGTATATAAAAAACTCTCAACATCATTAAAGATAAGGGAATTGCTAATTTCACTTTGCACTCTCTAGGATGGCTATAATAAAAAAGATGGTTAATGACAATTGTTAGAGAACTGAAAACTTCATACGTTGCTGGTGGAAATATAAAATGCAGTAGCTACTTTGGGAAAGTCTGGCAGTTCTTCAAATGGGTAAGCATGGAGTCACTGTATGAGCTAGCTTTTCTACTACTAAGTATATACCAAAAAGAAATGAAAATGTGTGTCCACACAAAAACTTATCACGAATGCTTACAATGGTATTATTAATGATAGCCAAAAAGTAGAAAGAATCCAAATGTCAATCAACTTATGAATGGATAAGTAAAATGTGACATATTCATACAATGAAGTATTATTTAGCAATAAAAAGAAATTAAGTATTAGGGAGTCTTAATAACATTAAGCTAAGTGAAGAAAACAAGTCACAAAAGACCGCATGATTCTATTTATATGAAATGTCCAGAATAGGCAAAGCTACTAGTATAGATACAGAAAGTAAATTGATAGTTTCCTATTCCTAGGTTGGATTGGGAGATGAGGATGATGGTGATAGCTAAAGTGAATGAGGTTTCTTTCTATAATAATAAAAAACTTTCTAAAACTGTTCTGATGCACAGCTCAGAGACTATGCCAAAAGCCATTAGATTATACACTTTAAGTCAGTGAATTATATAACATGTGAGTTATCTATGTTCTATTACGTGAGTGGTGGTAGTATGTATTTTTTTTTCTTTGAGATGGAGTCCCATTCTGTCACCCTAGATTGAGTGCCATGGCATCCTTCTCATAGCTCACAGTAACCTCAAATTCTTGGGCTCAAATGACCCTCTTGCCTCAGCATCTCAAGTAGCTGAGATTACAAGCACCTGCTACAATGCCCGGCTAGTTTTTCTATTTTTAGTAGAGATGGGATTTCACTCTTGATTAGGCTGGTCTAATACTTCTCAGCTCAAGCAGTCCACTTGCCTCAGCCTCCCAAAGTGCTGGGAAGATTGGCATTAGCCATCACACTTTAGCTTTTAAACTTTAGGCACTTGAAATAATGTGTAGTCTACCACTGTTGGGTCTTAATGACAGTTAACTGTTCTGAAAATTTCATTTAGATTCTGTATTGAGGTCTTCTATATGCTTCTATATGTTGATTTTTTTGTATAGATTTTTTTAATCAGTTGTGGAGAGAGGGTTTTTGACTTTTCCAAATATAATTGTGGATTTGTCTGTTTTTCTTCATTTTTATCAGATCTTGCTTCACAAATTTTGGCTCTACTATTCAATGCATACAGATTTAGTATTGCTGTGTCTTCTTGATGGATAATTCTTTTATTGTTGTACATTGTCCCTCTCTATCGCTGGTAATTTTATTTGCTCTGATGTCTGCTTTATCTGATATTAATTTAGACTCTTTTCCTTTTCTTTGGTTAAAGTGTTCATAATATATATTTATCTATCCTTTTACTCTTTTTTTTTAATAATTTTATTGAATCATAATTATGTACATTGGTGCAATCACAGGGCACGATTCATATACATTCAGAAATATTTTGATCATACTGTTACAGATATCCTTCATGGCATTTCCTTGATCACTATATAAA
>CAUYON010011252.1:0-46295 GCA_963573935.1 Arctocebus calabarensis
CGGGTGTTGTGGCGGCCGCCTATAGTCCCAGCTACTTGGGAGGCGGAGGCAGGAGACTCGCTTGAGCCCAGGAATTGGAGGTTGCTGTGAGCTGCAATGCCATGGCACTCTATCCAGGGTGACAGCTTGAGGCTCTGTCTCAAAAAAAAAAAAAAAAATCCCCTGTTAGTGTTATAGAATAGCATAAGGCTCAGACTGAGTAAGGTCTGTTTCATGAATCTGGGAGCATTTAAGTTGGCTACATATTTAGAATTGAAATGTCTTCTTGTTGTATTTTTCCCTTGATCAATATAAAGTGACCATCTTTGTTTTTTTTGACTTTCATTGCTTTAAATCCACATGTATTCAAAAATAAGATTGCAACTCCTCTTTTCTTCTGAATTTCATTTGACTGAAAAATTGTCTTCCAACCCTTAACTTTGAGTTTTAATTTGTCTTTTGAAGCTAGGTGTGTTTCATGTAGACAGAAAATGGATGGCTTGTGTTTTTTAATCCAGTCAGCCAATCTATGCCTCTTCAGTGGGAAATTCAAGCCATTAACATTTATTGAGATAATTGAGAAGTGTGGTAGTGTTCTAGTCATCTTATTGTGTGAGAATCCATTGCTTAGTTTTATCTCTTGTTTCATTGTGGAAGTTGGGTTCTGTACTTTAATTTCTGAGTTCTTACTTTGCTGCTGATCCATTGTGATGGTCAGTGTGTAGAATAGGTTGAAGTATTTTCCATAGAGCTGGTCTTGTTGTGGCAAATTTCCTCAGTGTTTTCATATCAGTAAATGACTTGTTTTCTCTGTCGATTTCAAAGCTTAGCTTAGCTGGATATAGAATTCTGGGCTGAAAATTGTTCTATTTAAGTAGATTAAAGGTAGATGACCATTGTTTTTTGGCTTGAAAAGTTTCATTAGAGAAGTCTGCAGTCACCCTGATGGATTTGCCCCTGTAGGTCAACTGGCACTTACTTCTGGAAGCTTGAAAAATCTTTTCTTTTGTCTTGACTTTGGCCAATGTGTCTTGGAGAAGCTCAGTTAGAGTTGAGAGGCAGCTGGGGTCTAATATCCCTCTGGAAGGAGTATGTCAGAATCTTTGGTGATAGTTAGGAAATTTTCATTTATAATATTCTCTAGTATGGCTTCCATTCCCCTGGGGCATTCTTCTTCCCCTTCTGAGATACCTATAACTCTTATGTTTGAATACTTCATAAAGTCCCATAATTCTGTCAGTGAATGTTCTGCTTTCTCTCTCTTCTTTTCTGCCTCTTTAACTAAGTTATCTCAAGAGCTTTGTCCTCTACCTCTGAGCTTCCTTCTTTTGCATGGTCTAATTTCTATTGCATCTTTAAGTTCCCTAATTGACTCCTTCAGTTCCTTTAGCTTTGCTATATCCTTTCTATATTCTTCATCTCTTATTTGATTCTGTTTTTGAATTTCCTTTTTGTTATTTTCCACTCTATCAGCAGTTTCTTTCATTGTTTCCATCATTTCCTTCATTGTTTTCATTATCTGTATTCTAAATCCCCTTTCTGTCATTTCTAACATTTCTTTTTTTTTTTTGAGACAGAGCCTCAAGCTGTCACCCTGGAGAGAGTGCCGTGGCATCACAGCTCACAGCAACCTCCAATTCCTGGGTTCAAGTGAGTCTCCTGCCTCCACCCCCCAAGTAGCTGGGACTACAGGCGCCCTCCACAACGTCCGGCCATTTTTTGATTGCAGCCGTCATTGTTGTTTGGCGGGTCAGGGCTGGATTCGAACCCGCCAGCTAGGGTGTATGTGGCTGGCTCCTTAGCCCGTTGAGCCACAGGTGCCGAGCCTCTAACATTTCTTTATAGGTGGAATCCTATGCAGTAGCTACCTCTCAGTCCCTTGGGAGGGTTGCTATGGACTGGTTTTTCATGTTACCAGGATTTTTCTGCTGATTCTTCTTCATGAGTGTTTTCTTTTATCTGTTTCCTTGCCGGAATTTTCCTTTCACTTCCTCTTGCTCTTTAAGTTATCATGCCTCTGGACTAAGGATTTTGATGAGTCCGCTGCTAGTGGGATTAGATGGAAAGAGCACACACGCAACCACTTGCCAGTTCTCCACTGCTTTTGTCCTCTTTATGGGGTCCATAAGTCTCTCGCTGACCCCCTGTGTCTCCAAAGGGATGTTTCTGGGTAGATCCCACTAGCCAGAGATGCCTGGAGTCTTCTCTCCCCAGTGTCACCATGCCCAGTTGCAAGGAAGCTGTTAATCAGCCACCATCTTGCTCCTCCCCACAAGAATCTTATTCTTTCACAAAGACTCATTTTCCCAAACAATCTAAACAACCAAATTATTACATTTTACAAATGAGAGACTTTTCATGGAATATAACATGGCTTTAAGGTTTTAAGTTACCAAAAAAATGATCTGAAACCACAACATAGGTTTTTTTGATTTTCCATTGTCCACCTAAGTCTCACAAGGTTACATGGCATCAAAGATGGCCACAAAGTATGAGACCTGTGTCCTTAGTTCCTTTACCATATGCAAACTTCAAGACAGAAAGCAGGAAACCAGAACATCCAGTTTCTTTCACAATAGCCGGGGGGCAAAGTTGGAACAGGGCTAGACTTGAGCTAGACTGTGCCTTGTTGCTGCTGGCCTAAGTATGTGGAACATGTCCCTTAGACCTCACCACAGATCCTCTCTAGACCTCAGAATTCAAAGGCTTAAAATCAAGAACATAAGCTCACAGCTGAATCCAGTAAATTTTGAAATATTGCAGAGGTGACAGTTTTATAATCTTTGAACATTCGAACTTTAACAACAGGCTTAAAACTAGTTTAATCTCAAAGGTGCCACAATCACCTGAACAACAAAGCATTTGAGCCATTCCTGCTCACACAAAGTTCTCAATATCTCTGGACACATAGTTACTGCATAGTCTCCTGTAAACCTTTTCTGAAAATGCTTCAGCACAGTTCCCAACAGGGCGGGCTTACCCTGTGTGTTTCCCATTTCCTTCCCTCAGACAAACCACAAATACATCATAGATGGAATAAAAACAGGGCAGTTACACAATCATTTTGCCCTGTAAAGGGGGGACAGAGCCCCACCTATTGTTACTTGTTTTAGTCAGTCTCTAAGGATTCATATACACATACAATTCAACCTATTTCCTAAACAGGGCAGCCTCAATTTCCCACTCAAACTACCACTTAGCCATGGGAGGAGTCTATGATTCTGCAGTTCAGAACCAGCACTCCCCTCAGCCCTGTGAGTGGAAGTCAGAATGCCACGCTCAGTGTCAGCTTCAGTCACACCACATCCACATTCTCTCATGCACTCACTTGTCCTACCTGTGATCTAACCCCCAGGGGTTGATCAAACCCTTCTTCCATTCAAATATTGTGGGCTCCAACCCATCCTACCTTGCCTCAGATGTCTCTCAGTGCAGGTGCCAATTTCCTACAGTGTTTGACTCCTCAAAGACCCTCCAAGAGGGTCCTTTCTCCACCCAGTTGAGGCATCCACATAGCGATGCAAAACTACCATCCTTGGAATGCTCAGTGGTTCATGTCATCCAGACTGATCAGGGACCCCCCATGGGTGTCCAGAGGGTTGGCAGCAACAACCAAGTGTGTCTGAGCCTGTTCTGTCCTTGGGTGGTCTTGCCTCCTGGTCAGGGAACCAGAAATGTTGCTGGAAGACAAGGCCAAATGGGAGAACAAATACCAAAACACCATGTTTAAAAGAGGAAGGGCTTTATTTCAGCTGGCAGAGCTACAGAAGAAGTCAAAATGGCCAATCTTGGAGGTATCACTTTTTTTTTTTTTTTTTTTTTTTGAAACAGAGTCTCACTTTGTGGCTCTTGGTAGAGTGCCATGGCATCATAGCTCACAGCAACCTCAAACTCTTGGGCTTAAGACAAGTGATTCTCTTGCCTCAGCCTCCCAAATAGCTGGTATGCAGTCACCCACCTCTATGCCCAGCTATTTTTAGAGATAGGGTCTTGCTCTTACTCAGACTGGTCTCTAACTCCTGAATTCAGGTGATCCACTTTCCTTGGCCTTCCAGAGTGCTAGGATTACAGGTATGAGCCGTCATACCCAGCCTTATGATTGCCTTATTTTTATGTATATTTTTGATCAAAACTAATTCTTATCTGTATGCTGTACCCAGTTTATTGGAATGTATATTACCTTATACTGTAATACTAGTTCTTGCATATTAAAGATTCTAAATGTTGGTTTACTGAATTGAATTGTGACCACTTCACAAGGTCATCTTTATTCTTTAACACTAGAGTCAAATAGCAGCCCCTCATTAAATACCATGCTTGTGTGTTGCATATTGTACTTCATATTATTTCAAGGGTGCCATTGTTAATGGAGTAGAACACGGCCATGAGTGGCAACCATTTTTCACTTGTCCAACTTCCAAAGAGATATAGTAAGTCCTCACTTAACATTGTTCTTAGGTTCTTGAAAGCTGCAACTTTAAATCAAATAATATACAGCAGATCTTCAAATAATATAATTTAGTTATAATGTTATTGAGAAAGAAATGGTTTAATTACAAGTAGTTGTTTTACCTTAAGTTGCAGGTTCCAAGAATCTATCAATAACATTGAGAACTTACTACACATATTATGATCCACTTGTTTCTCCCATGATGTCATGATCTCCTTGAACGATCACAGATATTTTGAAAGTTTCATCTTTGAAATATAAGACACAACAGTATGCTTGCATTATGTTATAAGTGGAATGAATCATCATATATATTTGAAAGTGTAGACAAAATATATTTGGTTCAACTACAATTTTCTCTTTCATATTAAATGCCAAACCTCTTATTAAACAGGCACAATTTAACTGTGATATAGTATGAAATATTGAATCATTTTCTTAATTTTAAATGGTTATTTTTATTACACAAGTATATCAACCTTTTTTATTTCAAAATATTATGAGGGTACCAACATTTTTAGGAACATGAGTCAGGATTATAGGTGTGCCCATCACCCAGGTAGTGTTGACTATACCCTTTAAATAGGTTTTCACTCACCAATTCCTCCTTCCTGTCTAACCCCTGCTTGATTGCCACTGAATTTTACTTCTCTCTCTGCTCATGTATGCTCATTGGTTAGGTCCAATTTAAAGTGAGTACATGTGGTGTTTGTCATCCCATTCTTTAAATATTTCATGTGGGATAATGGTCTACAGGTAGCAAAACACCTTATTTCATCCTTCTTCATTGTTGAGTGGAATTATATACCACATTTTGTTAATCAGCTCGTGAACTGATGGGCATATGGGCTTATTCCACACCTTTGCAAATGTGAATTGTGCTGCAATAAAATATTCTCGTGTCTGTATATTTTTGATAAAATAACTTCTTTTCATTTGATTAAATATCCAATAGCAGATTGCTAGATCAAATGGTAGATCTACTTTTAGTTTCTTAAAGTATCTCCATACTGATTTCCATTGAGTTCTTACTAATTTGCTGTCCTATCAACAGCGTAATGGAGTTCCTTTCTCTGTATCCATGCCAGTATCTATTGTTTTTGGACTTTTTAATAAGAGTCATACAAACAGCACTAAGGATATATCTTATTATGGTTTTAGTTTGTGTTTCTCTGATTAGTGATGAAAAAATTTTCATATATTTATTGGCCATTTGTGTATCTTCTTTTGAAAAGCATGGATTCATGGGATTCATGTCTGTTCCCACCATTTAATAGGATTGTTTAATTTTTGTTGCTGATGTGCTTGAGTTCTTTGTAGATTGTTTATTAGTCATTTATTGAATGTGTAGCTTGCAAATATTTTCTCATATTTTGTATGTTTTCTATTTGTTCTCTTATTTCCTTAAGCTATTCAGAAGGATTTAATCAAATTCCATTTATTTCTATTTGTTTCTGCAGTGGTTGCCATTGGCATCTTCATAAATTCTTTGGGCCGGTATCTTTGAAGAGTTTTTCCAATATTTTCTTCTAGAATTCTTATGATTTCATGCCTTACATTTGTGTCTTTTATCAATCTTGAATTAATTTTTGTGTGTGGTAAGAGATATGGATCCTGTTTCATTTTTCTGCATGTGACTATTCATTTATCCCAGCACTGTTTATTGAGTAGGACTTCTTTTCCCCAGCGAATATTATTGTCTTCTTTGTCAAAGGTAAGTTGGCTGTGTGTGGGTGGTTTTGTATCTCGGTTCTGTGTCCTGTTCCATTGGTCTATGGCTCTACTTTTGTGACAGTACCATGCTGTGTGGATTACCATAGCCTTGCAGTACTGTTTAAAGTCTGGTAATGTTGATGCCTACAAATTTCTTCCATTTGCTTAAGGTTGCTTTGGGTATTTGGGCTTTATTCTGGTTCCAAATGAAATGTAAAATTATTTTTTTCTAGATCTGTGAAATATGATCAAGGTATTTTATTAATGGGGGTTTCATTAAATCTGTAAATCATTTTGGGTAATATGGACATTTTACAATGTCTTTTCTACCAATCCATGCATATTATGTTTTTACATTTGTTTGTGTCAACTGTGATTTTATTACTCAGTGTTGTGCAGTTCTTTTTTAGAGATACTTCACCACCTTGGTTAAATGTATTTCTAGGTATTTAATTTTCTTGGTGGCTATTGGGAATTTTATTCAGTTTTTGATTTGATTCTCAGCTTGACTGTTATTAGTGGATAGGAGTACTAGTAATTTTTGCATTCATTTTGTAACCCGAGGCTTTGCTGAATTTTTTAATTCCAGGAGACTTGGTGGAATCTATAGTCTTTTCTAAATATAAGACTATATCATCAACAGAAAGCATTAGTTTTATCTCTAATTTTGTGCTTTGAATACCATTTATTTATTTCTCTTGCCTGATTCTTTTTCTTAGGACTTCTACCACTATGTCGAATAGAAGTGATAGTGGGCACATTTGTCTTTTTCCAGTTCCCAGTGGAATACTTACGCATTCAGTAAGATGTCAGCTGTGGGGTTGCCTATATGGCTTTTATAATTGTGAGATACATTCCTTCCATGCCTAGTTTGTTTAGGGTTTTTACCATGAAAGAGGGCTGAATTTTGTTGAATGTTTTTATGCATATGAGATGACCATATGGTGTTTGATTTTGTTTCTATTTATGTGGTGAATCACATTTATTGTTTTTACATATGTTAAACTATCCTTGCATCCCTTGGATGCAGTCCACTTGGTCATAGTAGGTTTCTTTTTGATGTGCTATTGAATTCAGTTTGCTAGTATTTTATTGGGGATTTGTATACTATATTCATAAGAGATATTGATCTGTAGTGCTCTTTTCTTGTTCCCCCAACCCCAGATTTGGTATCAAGGTGATATTGTCTTCATAGAATGAATTGGGGAAGACTCCCTCCTTCCCAAGGATATGGAATAATTTCTGCAGCCTGTGTACCAGCTTTTCTTTGTAGATCTGTTAAAATTCAGCTGTGAATCTTATCTAGTCAAGGACTTTTTTTTTCTTTCTCTTTCTTTCTTTTTTTTTGACAAGTGAACAGTTTATTAAGAATTAAACAAAGGTATAATGTGATACAGTACACACAAGACACTCAAGATAGGTATAATAATATTACTGACACAAAAACTTAAATTTCACCTCAAAAAAATCACAAAAGAAAAAGTAATTTCACTGTTATAAAATAAGATATTTCATGCAAATATTAACCCTGACCCCCCCCAAAGCCCAACCTCCCAACAAATAAAAAACTATCTGGGAATACTGCTATGGCTAACATATTAACAACATTATAATCATTCATAGGAAAACAGTAATTAAGCAATGAATTAAATTAAATAACAAAGTTCAAACTATCATAAACTCATAGACCACAATGATTTTACAAGATAAGCAATTTCAGAAATCTTATAAACAATAAAAAAAGAAGAAATATTTCAATATCATTCTACTTGAGCTGGATACATCTGATATTGAAATTGGAGAAAATATAGTGTTGTAAAGGGAAATTACAAACATGTTTCACTTACATCCTAAACAACATATTGACAAGTTGAATTAAAAAATTAATGTTTAATGGCTCAGTGCCTGTGGCTCAATGGGCTAAGTCGCCAGCCACGTACACCTGAGCTGGCCAGTTCAAGTCCAGCCCGAGCCCACCAAACAACAATGACAGCTGCAACCAAAAAATGGCCGGGCGTTGTGGTGGGTACCTGCCTGTAGTCCCAGCTACTTGGGATGCAGAGGCAGGAGACTCGCTTGAGCCCAGGAATTGGAGGTTGCTGTGAGCTGTGTTGCCACGGCATTCTATCCAGGGTGACACTTGAGGCTCTGTCTCAAAAAAAAATAAAATAAATAAAATAAAATAAAATAAAAAGGAATGTAATACTGGAGCCAAGTCACAAAGAAGAAGGGGGTACATCAGACGGAATCTGGGGGACAGCATTGCAGGTAGAGGGCACAGTTTGTGCAAAGGCCCTGAGGTAAGAACATCAGAGTAGCAAGAGGAAGTGAGCAAAGGGGTAAGTGGGAGGAGGTGAGGTAGTGGTAGTGACCAGTCAGATCGTGCAGGACCTTAAGGGATACAGGGAGGATTGTGGCTTTTACCCCAAATGAGGTGGGAGCTACGGAGGGTTGTGAGCAGAGAAGGGACCTGCCTGACTCAGGTGGTTGCAGGCGCCCTCTGGTTGTCGGGCTCAGTTATTATCAGCCCTTTTGCTTCAACCTACTTACCTCCAGCCAGTCACTGTGCCAGCACACCCAGGTCCTCATGCCTAGGTGACGCCAGAGGCCTGCTACCATGTGTCCTGGAGAGGGGCCAGGACAAAAGACATTGATCGTTCAAGCAGAAACATGGGCCTGGCCCCAAGTGAGGCAGTCGGGAGGGAGAGAGAATCTATCGACCCTGGCAAAGGCATGGCCACGGGACAGGATGAAAGGCAGCAGCACAAGCTTAGCTCTAGTGTTTAAGGAGGAGAAACCACCTGGAAACTATTTCTTGCCCAGGCCTGGGGGATCAGACCCAAAAAACAGAGGGATATAGTCATACCTGACTTCCCAGAGGCCACCTCCAGTCCACATAGAACTTGGGACATATTTTGAAAGATCCTTCCCGTTGGGAAATGAACTATCCGCGTAGAGTGAGTTGGTTAGGATTTGCTGCCATCTGCTGGAAAGTTTCCTTCACAATATACAAATCAGCTTTATGAGATGAGATTGAAGGGGCCCTTGTGCAGTGCACGCCCTGCCCAACCTGTGCAGCTGTGTTTCCTCCTCTGAGTGGAGACCTTCTCTTTGGTGACTTTGCTGAAAAGTAGCACACCCAGTGGACTACTGTTAGTCTTACTGGGGTTCTTGCTGGAACAAGCCAGTGATACACTGCTCTCTTGCTTTTATCCCCTGCAGGTACTGCGGTATTTTGACTACGTTTTTACAGGCGTCTTTACCTTTGAGATGGTGATCAAGGTGAGTGCAGAGAGAGCTGGAGCTCCAGGGTATTCTGAACCCTTGAGAATGCAGCCCTGATTCCGGTGGCTCACACTGACAATTAGAAATGCCTGGTGTGTTTGAGGAGCAGTAAGGAGGCCGTTTGGCTGGAAGTAACGAGGGAGGAGCAGGAAGATGAGGACAGAAAGATGAGAGCAGGGACATGATGGGCAGATTGTGCAAGGAGGACTTTATCTTATACTTTGAGTAAGGTGGGAGCTGTGGAGTGTTCTAACAGAGGCAGGACCTGACTTAGGTGTCCACAGGTGCCCTTGGGCAGATGTGGGGACGACAAGTGTTTGCACTGGTCCCAGTGGGCAAGGATGGGGCAGGACCAGGCAATGACAGGTGGCAATGGCAGAGGTGAGAAGTGGACAGATTCTCGGGAGGTTTGGAAGGCAGAGCCAACAACGTTTGCTGACAGACTTGAGACAGAGTTGTCAAGGCAAACTCCAAGGTTCGGACCTAAGAACCAGCAAGTCAGAGCTGCCTTCTGCTAGGTGGGGAGGAGCTGCCTCTCCCTACTCCTACCCTGAGTCCTCTGGCCACTGACAATCCCTGCAGGATGAGGTGGTCCCTGGGGCTCCACCCACCTCTCCCAACTCCCTCCCATGCTGTCCCTCCCCCAGAGGCTAGAAGGGTGAGTACCACACCCCAGGGCAGAGGTGAAGGGTCTGAGTACCCTCTTTGTCCCCTTATAGATGATTGACTTGGGGCTCGTCCTGCATCAGGGTGCCTATTTCCGTGACCTCTGGAACATTCTTGACTTCATAGTGGTCAGTGGGGCCTTAGTGGCCTTTGCCTTCACGTAAGTATCCTCATGAGGCATCTGCTTGCCTCTGTGCCCCTCACCCCCACCCATTGGATCAGGGGATGGGTTCTTGGAATGTTGAAATGGGGAATAGGATTCTGGGGATGGTGGGAGGCATCAGCATGCCACCAGGAAGAGCTGTGGTTGGCTTCTTGCATGACATCCACCATGGAGGAACAGGAAGAAGGGACCCCCCACCTTCTACCTCCTCACACAGCAACAGGCCTCAGCCACATCACCAACCTCTTGCTGTGCTGCTTTCTGTAGACTAGATTCACCAGGACATTTCATCCCCTTTCTGCTCTACAGATTCCACCCAACCTGCTGTCTCTTTGGGGAGCCCCTAAAAAGACAATCAGAAAGTGGATGTGCATGAGAATTTTCACCCTACCCTATGCCTGAAGGTCCCATAGTTACAGACTTGGTGACTCCCTTTATATGTCTTTCACTTCTCCTGGCAGTCCCAGGACACTCTGCCCTCTGAAAGGCGTCATTATGGAGCTCCAAGATGGTGCCCTAGTGGTAGGCAGACTATTCCAAGATAGTGCCCAAGGGCTGGGCAGCCATTCCCAGAAGGCATTTGAATGTTGGGCATCCATTTTAAGATGGTATGCTAGGACTTAGTAACCATTCCAAGATGGTACTTCAGTTCTGTGCAGCCATTCCAAAATGGCTCCAAGTTCTGGGAGGTCATTCCAAGATGGCTCCCGAGTTCTGAGCAGCCATTCCAAGATGGCTCCCAAGTAACATTCCAAGGGCTATGCCCTCTACCTGCAATGTTCTGAGTGGCCATTCCAAGATTGCACCCTAGTTTTAAGTAGTCATTCCATCATGGCCTCTAGGTTCTGGCCATCCATTTCAAGATGGTACCCTAGGGCTTAGTAACCATTCCAAAATGGTATTTTAGTTCTGAGCAGCCATTCCAAGATGGTCCCCAAGTTCTGGGTGGCCATTCTAAGATGGCCTCAAAGTTCTGGGAGGCCATTCCAAAATAGCTTCTGTGTTCTGGGAGGCTTGGCAACTGGGAAGATGGCTTCCTAGTTCTGGATGGCCATTCCAAGATGGCCTCTGAGCTCTGGGCAGCCATACCAATGGCCCCAAGTTCTGGGAAGCCATCCCAAAATGGCCCCAAGTTCTGGGT
Organism: Arctocebus calabarensis; assembly: GCA_963573935.1. Taxonomy (NCBI): domain Eukaryota; kingdom Metazoa; phylum Chordata; class Mammalia; order Primates; family Lorisidae; genus Arctocebus; species Arctocebus calabarensis. The sequence continues at coordinate 11,398 of CAUYON010011252.1, forward strand.
GGCCATCCCAAGATGGCCCCAAGTTCTAGGTGCATTTCAAAATGGCACCCAAGGGTTAAGTAGCCATTAGCCCTTAGATCTGGATACACCTAGCCAACTTAGCAGTATATTCCTCAAGTTGCAGACATTTGGATCAAGTTAAAAATACCTAATAAGTGTCTACTCCAGAAACAAATCTTGGGGACCTTGAATGTGCCTATCATGGTGGATCATTCCCTGAAAGGAAGATTTTGAAGGGATCCTGACCCACCTTACACCCATAGTAAGAAATCAGGTGCCTTTAATTCCAGATGTTCTTCTCAACAAGTCCAGAGGGGCCCTTGGATAATCTCCTTGACCAAATAATGAGAGCCCAGTTTGTCAGGAAGGCCAGAACAGTGGCCCATTTCCAACAAAAGGGCTAAAGTAGGTCATGCTCAGATTCTTCTCTGGGAACACAATGAGGTCAAGTTGTGTTAGAACAGGAAATCTCCAGAGTTTCTGTTTGCCTCAGAGCTAGAAGAGATGCGTCATGAAAGTTGGGAGGTAGATTATATTTCTTTACCTCTCACTGTCTTCTCCTCTTTCTGTCTTCTCTTCCTATGTACCCTCCCTCATTTTCTTCTCTTTCTCCTTCTCTCTTCCCTACTTCCTTCCCTCTCCTTAAAGTATCTGAGTATCTACTTGTCAATTAGAGTGATGAAACAAATCGTAGAAGAAAGGAGGGAGGAAAAGAAAGAAAAATCAAAACCAATGAATCAACTATTGAGAATATTATATTTTATATGGCTAGTATAGAACGTGAATAATTTTAATAAAATGATAAATACAAAATAATCAGGCTTGGAGCCCAAAGCTCAGCAGTTAGAGCACCAACCATATACACCAAGGCTGGTGGGTTCAAACCTGGCCCGCGCCTGCCAAAGAACAATGACAACCACAGCCAAAAAATAGCCGGTGTTATGAAAGCCTGTAGTCCCAGCTACTTGGGAGGCTGAGGCAAGAGAATCGCTTAAGCCCAAGAGTTTGAGGTTTCTGTGAGCTGTGACTCCATGGCACTCTACTGAGGGTGACATAGTGAGACTCTGTCTCAAAAAATAAAATTAAAATAAAATAAAATACATTAAAAAAATAATAATAATCAGAAGGTTTGAATGCAGACCAAGCGTGGTGACTCATGCTTGTAATCCTAGCATTTTGGGAGGCCAAGACAGGAGCATCACTTAACTTCAGGAGTTGAAGATCAGCTTGACAAGATTCCATCTCTATTAAAAATAGAAAAATCTGGGTGGTGCCTCTGGCTCAAAGGAGTAGGGCGCAGGCCCCATATACCAGAGGTGGTGGGTTCAAACCTGGCCCCGGCCAAAAACTGAAAAAAGAAAAAAAGACTGTTAAAAATAGAAAACTCTATCCAAGTGTGGTAAAAATAGAAAACTCTATCCAGGTGTGGTGGCGTGCCTATAGTTCCAGCTACGAGGAGGGCTAAGGCAGGAGGATCACCTGAGCCCAGGAGTGTGAGGTTGCATTGAGCTATGATGGCATCCCTGCACTCCATCCAAGACATCCATTCTATAAATGAATGAATGAACAAATAATTTAAATGCATGGCAAATGAGGGGAGGGTGCCAAAAGAGATGGCTATACTAGCCATCATTTTTAACATAAAACAAGCAGTTACAAATCAATAAGCAACACTATACCTCAACGAATAAATGGGCAAAGGATAGCCACAGAAATTTCATAGGATGCTGACATCTAATAAAAATGGGGCTGGGGGAGAATCAACCTCATTGGAATTCAGAGAAATGTAAAATAAAACTAAGGTATAATTTATTTCCTATCAAGCTGGCACTGGTCTTTTATTTATTTATTTATTTATTTATTTATTGAGACAGAGCCTCAAGCTGTCACTCTGGGTAGAGTGCTGTGGCATCACAGCTCACAGCAACCTCCAACTCCTGGGCTCAAGCGAGTCTCCTGCCTCCGCCTCCCAAGTAGCTGGGACTACAGGAGCCCACCACAATGCCAGGCCATTTTTTTGTTTTGGTTATAGCCGTCATTGTTGTTTGGTGGGCCCGGGCTGGATTCGAACCCGCCAGCTCAGGTGTATGTGGCTGGCGCCTTAGCCCATTGAGCCACAAGTGCCGAGCCAGCACTGGTCTTTTATTTAAAAAAAAAAAAAAAAAAAAAGATTTTTAGATAGTACACAATTTATATGAGAATGCAATGAAATATGCCCTTCTCTCCCTCCAGCACCTAGCACCTATTTATGCCAGTCCTTTAAGATATTGAATAGGCACCATTCTAGGTACTGAGAAAATTTAAATTCCAGGGTGTGGTGGTTCAAACCTGCAGTAGTCCTGCTACTCAGGAGGCTGACGGAGGAGGATAGCTTGAGCCCAAGAGTTTGGGACCACCGTGGGTGACATAGGGAGACTCTGTCTCAAAAAAAGAAAAAAGAAAGAAAAGAAATTCTTTTTAACTCTGAAAAGCCAGAAGATTTTACCCCCTCGGCCTGGAGTGAATCTATCTCCTGTGGTAATAACCTGCGTGTTTCTCCACCCCTCTCTGTCTCTCACTCTTTCTTTCTTTCTCTCTCTCTCTCTCTCTCTCTCTCTCTCTCTCTCTCTCTCTCTCTCTCTCTCTCTCTCTCTCTCTCTCTCTCCCCCCTCTCTTTTTCTCCCTCCCCTCTCCCCACCCTCACTGGCCCTGGGTGATGTGAGCGCCACCTGAACTAGTGTCATGAAGAAGGCAGCTTCCTGCCATTAGTGTGTGGCATCAGGGGACCTGCTCCACACTGTACTCTGACTGGGGGTGGGGGGGGGTCCTGCAGATGCTGGCAGAGCCCAGGGCAAAGGAGAACAATCTCAGGCAGGCCCCCTCCATCTTTTCTCAAGCCAGTTTGGGCAAGGTCTGCCCAACAGTTTCAGAGTCTCCCAGGGCTCAGAGGACTAGGGCCAGAGGAGGAGTGGCCATGACTGTCAGTCACATCCACCTATCCACACACAGTCCCCTTTGCCAGCTGTGCCCTGGGTGATGGATTTTGCCCTCTGTAGGTCCTCCCGGTGGCCATCCCTGGGTGTCACGCAGCGTAAGTGGTACCAGTCCCATTCAGCTCACCATTGGCACCTTACTCCCAGACCTCCATCAGAGCGGACACGCTGTAACACCGAGAGTGTGGCTGTGCTGCTGGGCCTACCTCCGTTCCCCAAGTTGACCCCCACAATTTAGGAACAAACAGAGTAACCTTCAAAGGACTCAGGAACAAAACCTGTCAACCATTGAGTTTCTGCTATGACGAGCCGTCATTTACCATATACTCTGTTCTTGGGAGTTAACCTCATCTCTAAGCAAATCTAATCTGCAAAAACAAAACCCACAATATCTTTCCACCAGAGATGAATTATCAGAATGATCCTTATGTTAGAAAAGAGTCAGCCATGAGGAGTTGATTTGGGGTTTAGATTTTTGAGTTTTGTTTTTAAATATCATGTTATACAAGGGCATTCAAAATTAGCCTACAACTTCCCAGGAATTCGGCAGCCTATTTGTAGAGTGGAGCTTTAAGAACTGTCCTCATAAAGTCAGTCAGTGCAGGCTACCCTTCAGCCTTAAAAACCCCGGCTTCGAATGTTTTGTATTTATTTTTTTAATTATTATGCAAGGAAAGGATCAAGACAGAAATTTTTTGATTTCTTGAGTACGTGACTCGGCGCCTGTGGCTCAACAGGCTAAGGCGCCAGCCTGGGCCCACCAAACAACAATGACGGCTGCAACCAAAAAAATGGCCGGGCATTGTGGCAGGCACCTGTAGTCCCAGCTATTTGGGAGGCAGAGGCAGGAGACTCGCTTGAGCCCAGGAATTAGAGGTTGCTGTGAGCCGTGATGTCACAGCACTCTATCTAGGGTGACAGCTCTGTCTCAAAAAATAAAAGACGGAAATTTCAAGCCATCCTGTCAACTCCAGCAGGCTCACAGATCTCACAGGAATTGGGAGGTGTGGGATTTTGCCAGTGGGACCCTTGCAAGTGTCTGGGACTCTCATGGGTTTTTAGAAGAGTTGATGGCCCCATGGCCTTATCGTGAGAACCTTATGTGATAGCCAAAAGGGTGGGAGAGGAGACCCCACCCCCTACCACACTCTCCCCAGGGTGGGGCTACAGGCCCAGTACAGCTAGCAGGCACCTTGATCAAGCCTCTCCTGCATACTCAAGAGCCAAACTACCAGAAGGAGCCCTTAAGCTGTTACTTTTTTCCCAAGAAAAGTTTCAAAATCCTTCCCCCAGCTGCAGGTTTGTGGCCTCTTTTGCCTGAGATCTCTTACCTTATGAAGATCGCTTATTGTCTTTCTTTGTTATCACGTGGATGTGATAACATTATCGTCAGAAGCAGGAAATGCTCTGAGGGTCTCAGTCTGAGTGCTGAACCCCCAGGTCCTTTGCTTTTTTCTTTTCTGATCTTTTAACTTGTTTTGTCCATTTTCTTATAGACAAGGCTGAGAACCCTAACAAGTGTCAAATTAACCTCATTGGTTTAGAAGAAGATCCCCCAAGTCTATCTGGTTTCTCTCTAGACAAGGTAGTCCTTTAGCCTCTCTGTGCCTCAGTTTTTTACATAAATTAGAGAAACTTAACTTGATGATAATAATAAAAACAACAGCCTCCTTTTATGTAATATTCTCAAAAACAGCAGAGGGGTGGTGCTGATATTACTCCTATTTTAAGGTGAGGAAACTGAGGCTCAGAGGGACTGTGTTGGGAAGTGTGTCTAGCACGATCAGTACAGTTGGGTTCAACCATCAGAGTGAGGGGAGCTGCTGTCTCCCACCCTGAATGTGGAGGTTCACAGTCAGCAGAAGGAGACTTGGCAGCCCTGCCAGCCTGGGCTCCTTAAGACCAGGGCATGAGGGGAAGGGAGCATAAGATTGTTCCCTTCCCTGTTGAAAAGAATCTTGCTGTTCTGGCCTTTGTGAGTCAAGGCAAGGATTCTACCCTAGTGTTGTGATTGTGGCCCATCTCCGACATAGGAAAACTGTTCCTGTGGTTTCCCCCAAGGGATGTGTTGAAGCTCTCCCGAAAGTTTTCACCCCTCCCGCACCTCTCCCAGCTCTCTCTTTGTGAGTGTGTCCTGCTCCATCCACTGACTGTGTCCCATGTTCCTGTGACCACCATTTAATGCACCATTTCATGAACCATCACGTGGTATCACACTCTGCGCCCACACATCGGGGCAGCCAACTGACATTTCTCAGCAGCTGGCAGATCATGAGCCTGCCCTCACTGCCAAGAGTCCATCTGGTGCAGCTCCTCGCAGCTCCTCCTCCCCCAAGGCAGGACCACAGGCCAGCACAGCTGCCAGAGCACCTTGATCAAGCTGATCCTGCATGCTCAGGAGCCAAATTTTCAGGAAGCCAAAGAAGGAGGCTTCATGCTGCTGCTTTTTTATCCTCATCTTCAAAACAGCCCTTGCCTCCAGAAGGAAGTATTTTTCTTGTGTGAGATGAAATGGAAAGAAGATTAGAGTCCTAAATATGCACACCTGGGTTTGAATCTCAGTCTGCCCCATCCTAACTGTGTGCCCTTGAGCAAGTCACTCTCCTCTGAGACTCAGCTTCCTCATGTGGAAAATGGGCATAATGGTGCCATCTTCCCACAGGCAAATGCAATGACATTCAGAAGACTGCCATATTATGACCTAAAGTCAGCAGACTGGTGAAAATGGCTATCATTAAAAGTTCCTTTGATCAGCCCAGTGCCTGTGGCTCAAGCGGCTAAGGCGCTAGCTACGTACACCTGAGCTTAGCAGGTTTGAATCCAGCCCAGGCCCACCAAACAACGACAGCTGCAACCAAAAAAAAAAAATAGCTGGGCGTTGTGCAGGTGCCTGTAGTCCCAGCTACTTGGGAGGCAGAGGCAGGGGAATCGCTTGAGCCCAGCAGGTTGCTGAGCTATGATGCCATGGCACTCTACCCAGGGCAACAGCTTGAGGCTCTGTCTCAAAAAAAAAAAAAAGAAAAAGTTCCTTTGATCATCCATAAAGCATCTGAGAGTGGTGGCTGGCATCTGTAGTCCCAGCTTCTTGGGAGGCTGAGGCAGGAAATTTGAGGCTGCAGTAGGCTATGAATATAATCATGCCACTGCACTCCAGCCTGGGTGACAGAGTAAGATTCTATCTCTAAAAATAATAATAGCACTACTTCACTTGACTAGTCTTAAAAAAGTAAAAATAAATAAAAGGATAAAAATAATATGATAAAAATTTAAAAGATAATTCATAAAGAATAAATCTGCACAATTCTATGTCTACAATAATTCCTAGATTCACTGAACTTTGAGAACCACCAAGATAGACTATAAGAAAAGAGAATAGAGGATGATGAGATATTTGAGATACTTATAGGCATTTCAATCATTCTGTATTTTTTTTAAATCACTAGCTCCCAAAGTGGCAGTGGGCAGCGAGCGAGTGGGATCTGCTTGGCAGAGCGGTTTTTGCATCCTGATGGCAGTCTACAGGCTGTCTAACCTGGATCTCCAATCACTGTTACAGGCCTTTAGTCAGACCACGCCTGACTCCAAAGATGAGTCACAAAAGACTCTTGCCAGATGCTGAGAACTTTCTCCAAGCCCACATTTGCTCCAAGGGCTCTTTAGCACTGCCTGTAATTCTATCCCAAGTCAGAACTCTGCTGATCCCTCCTTCGTAACTTAAAGAACAAAGTCAAAGTCATGGCTACTGTTCATCAGGCATCAGGTTCCCACAAGCCTGTTTTGCAGATGAGGATAGAGGCACATTCAGTATTTAAACCCAGGTCCCCACGACTTCAAAGCTTGTAACCTTTAAGACATTCCAAAACTTCCCATCACAGGAATCTCTGGAGAAAAGGAAATAGTGTCTCCAGCTCTTGGCAGTGACTTGCAATGGCAATTTTACCTTTGGTAATTGACAACTTTCCAGCTGCCCTGCTACTTGGAAATTTGGCTTTCTTACATGGTGTTGGGCAGTTCCAGGGGGCCTACTGAGGGTGGGTCAGTTGGGGGGACTTCCAGATGGAAGGATGGACACTGGTTGACCAGAGCTGCAAGCCTGGGCTGCCTTCCTGGTGCCCAGGAAGGGGCAGGGGAGTGCTCAGGTGTGCGTGTGTACGTGTGTGTTCTGTGTTCTCTCTTCTGAGGCCGCTTACGATCTGTCTCTCCCTCCGATGCCACCTCACCAGGAGCAGTACACGGTAAAGTTTCTCTCTCTCTCTCTCTCTCTCTCTCTCTCATTCTGTAATCCATGCCCTGGTGCAGCTGCATTCATCCTGGGCCAGTTTTCGTGGCCTTGTGTCCTTGCTGCCATCCTGTCGCTTCGAGTGACCAGAACCCGCTCCCTGGAGAGGAATTTAAGGAGTCTTGGCCACTGCCCTCAGCCATGGCCCACCAGTTCTTGCAAAGAACAGAAAAGGCCATGGGCAGCCTCCCCAGGGTCCACTTTCCATAGGGTAGGCAAGCTGAGTGGGGCATGAAAGTCTTCACCCTCCCAGGTGGGAGAAGCTTTGAAAAACTCCAAACTGCTGGGAACTGGACTGTGAAAACAGGAAGTAACGGTTGCCCTGAGGGTCACCTACCTTCAGCAAAGTGGTTGGCAAATCTGGTTTGCCATGAGAGCATCTAACAACTCTCCTTGGTACCTCAGTAAATACAGTTGTCTCTTAGTCTCTCCAGAAAGAGCGATACCTTTTGGAAGACAGAGCCCTTAAATTGGCCATGGAATCATTTTCAGATGAGCAGATGCCCATGGACACGTGTTCCCAAATGTCACCCGTATGGCACATCAGGATTTTAGCCAGTTCCACATGCAACCTAGATGTCCAGTTGCCTGATGATTTTTCCTACCGACACAATATTGTAAACTTAACTTTAGTTTTGAAGGGAAATTTTATATTTTACTTTCCATCTAGGATTGCTAACCTTAGGTAGAACTGCAGGAGCAAAGTGCACAAAGGGATGAGGAAGCCTTATTGTTGTACCTGAGCTGGGTTCTTTGTTAAAAGGGAGATCAGTGAACATTAGGGGGTTAAAGCCCCTGCAGCCTCCACCTGATGCCTCCCCACTGACAAAAGCAGAATGTCGGAAAGGTGGCTGAAAAGAGAGACTTGTTTCCTGGTATGATCCAATTATTTAATTTGGTGTCCATGTTCGGCCTAAAATTATTGTGGTGACTATCTCCGTGTGTGTCTCACATTTGAGTGGGCACCGCCTTGAGATAATAATGATGACATTGCTTTTAAAAAGGAAAAATAAACATGCTTAGACTACTGAATGGCAGAGCATGTCTCTGCCTAGTGGGCTAAAATACAATTCTCTCCTTTGTGCCCTAAAAAAAAAAAAAAAAAAAAAACAGTGAAAGGAACCCTTAAAAAGCAAACAGTATGAAGAATTTTTTGCACCTGGATACTCAGACACGTCCTGGTGGGAGTCTCTGGGGTGGCTTTGCCAGTGACCTGGGAGGAAAATGTTTGCTAGGTGACCTAACCTAGACCCATTCCCGTGTGTCCTGAGGCCACACACCAGGTGCAGGCTAGGCGCGGGGGCAAAGAACCAAGAATAAAGGAAACTGAACACATAGAAGAATAAATCACAGTGTAAGCCCCTGAGGAGTTAAATCTGGAAGCTGAAGAAAGAAACAAACATTAACTCCAAGACAGCAAGACAGAGCCCAGGGGAGGCTGTCAGGGGACATGTAACTTGGGCTTTGAGGTCTGCCTAGTTTTGTGAATGGAGAATAAGAGGAAGCGTGTTTCTAGCAGTGGAAACAGTCTGTGCAAAAGGACACAGAGGCAAAAGATTTTGGCTGGGCTTAGGGTATATAGCAACAAACGGGAATACAAATGGTAAAGGTAAGGTGGGCTACATTTCAAGAGCCTTGAATGCTGTGTCAAGAAGTTTGCACTTGGCGGCACCCGTAGCTCAGTGAGTAGGGTGCCAGCCACATACCCTGAAGCCGGCGGGTTCAAACCTGGCCTGGGCCAGCAAAAATCAACAATGACATCTACAACAAAATAAAAATAGCCGGGCATTGTGGCAAGCGCCTATAGTCCCAGCTACCTGGGAGGCTGAGGCAAGAGAATCACTTAAGCCCAAGAGTTGGAGGTTGCTGTGAGCTGTGACGCCACAGCACTCTACTGAGGGCGACATAGTGAGACTCTGTCTCAAAAAAGAAAGAAGGAAAGAAGAAGTTTGCACTCGCTGTCCTAGGAATTCAAATGGTCCAGAAGGATTCTGAGCAAGATAGTGATATGGCCATTGGCTTTGGCCATTGTGTATGAAAAAGATGAAAAAGAGAGAGACAGGGAGTGGGGAGACAGCTGGGAGGTGGGTGATGGGGTTCAACCTAAAGTGATGATGGAGGACGGATGGCAGCTGTTGAGGAAGGTGACCCACTTGATCTGGAGATGAGAGGCAGGCAGTTGAATGTGACTCTCAGGGCACATCCAGGGTTGGGCAATGGGGCAGATGGCAAGTACCACACCCACGAGTTCTCTTGGTGCCCCACCCCATGCACTCCTCCTGGGGCCCTGAATCATGGTCAGCCAGAGTGTCGTGGCATCCCCATTCTGCCTCACTAAGCTCAGCCCAAGAGACCTTGGACTGAACCTCTCTGGCAAGGATGGGCTCAGAGACTCTTGGAACAATGGGTGGAAACCATGGCAGTGGTTACATCAGCATCTGAAAGGACCAGCACCTAGTATTTCCTCTCAGTGGGGGGAAAGGGAGATAGGGGGAGAGCGGGGAATCTGGTGTGGGGAGACAGGAACGGGTATAAGGACCACTTTAAGCATTTTCCTGAATCCCATTGGAAGGGGGAGAGAAATACCATTTTTTAAGAGCCTACCAAGACCACCTTTAAAGACAGATGTGAGGACAGCCAACTCCCTTGTGCTAGATCTCAGGGCCACCCCAGGCAGCTGCTCAGGCCTAGCCAGGTGGCAGAGGGCCTTCAGCAAAGTCTGAGATCAGAACCACAAAAAGCCATCTGCTCACTGGCTCCCAGGCCCAAACACAGCAAATAAACTGGACCTGTCTTCACCAGGAAGGGCAGGGCTGTGCCAGCCTCACCCCACCCCAGACTCTCAGGACTGGGAAAGTGGGTCATGAGGATCTACGGATCACCCCCACCCAGCCTGACCCCTTCTTCCTCTCTTCTGAACGTCCCTCCACAGTGGCAATAGCAAAGGAAAGGACATCAACACAATTAAATCCCTCCGAGTCCTCCGGGTGCTACGACCTCTTAAAACCATCAAGCGGTTGCCAAAGCTCAAGGTGAGACTGGGAGATTGGGGGTGATGGCAGTAGAGGGAGGGAGGGAACCTGTCGGGGTTATCAGTGTAGTTGAGCGGGTTGGACACTGCTCTAGGACACCACATTGAGCAATTGAAGGAGGGGCTGATAATATTGTATCCATTATATATGAATATGTGTATTATTACAGCTTTCCCAACAGATGGCAGCAAAGCGAATTGACCTAATAAAAGCTGTATATTATGACAATTTTTCATTAGATGAAATGTCTTGAGGTCAGGATCCCTTTTCCTAATTCACAGAAAGGAATCACATGGGTCAGAAAAAAGGAGGGGGCCATAGCCATAATTGGGAAATTAGGTTTCTTATCCCACATAACCTTTGACTTTTCATCTACCTGTTCTAGGTTCCAGTAGCTTCCATTCCAAAATAGTGTAAACCAACATTTCCCAAAGCCTTGTCACTCACGAAAAATTTAAAAGAAATTAAACTTAGTCATTGAGTTTTCTTGAGCGCCTCAATTTGTGCTCCATCTGAGGGCCAGCTGTATTATCTCTTATGTAATACTCATATTTTTTTAAGTCATTTTATTTTTTACATAAGTGAATTTATTTAAAAAGAAATACTGGCCCAGCATGGTGGCTCACTTCTGTAATCCCAGCACTTTGAGAGGTTAAGACAAGAGGATTGTTTGAGACCAGGAGTTTAAGACCTGCCTGCAATATAAGGAGACCTCATCCCTACAAAAAAATAGAAAAATTAACCAGGTATGGTGGCACACATCTGTAGTCCCAGCAACTCAGGAGGCTGAGGTAGAAGGATTGTGTGAGCCCGAGAGTTTGAGGTTGCAGTGAGCTATGATGACACCACTATGCTCTAGCCTGAGTGACAGAATGACTCTGTCTCTCTATATATTCTTAAAGAAATGCTATGACAAGTTTCTTGAGTTGGAAAACCAAAACCCACTGTTAATAGAAAGTAAAACTAATTATCTATCTGTTTAAAGAAAAAGATATTGTTAAAATCTGGTCACATATGGTTGCCTGCCAAAGGCTTTGATCATGGACACCTGCTCTTTCTTGATTTAAAAGGGAAGGTATCCAACCGGGCACGGTAGTGCATGCCTGTAATCCTAGCTGTCTGGGAGCCCAAGGTGGGTAGATTGCTCAAGGTCAGGGGTTTGAGACCAGCCTGAGCAAGAGTGAGACCCCACCTCTACTAAAAATAGAAAAATTAGTCAGGCATGTTAGTGCTCACCTGTAGTCCCAGCTACTCGGGAGTCTGAGGCAAGAGGATTACTTGAGCCCAAGAGTTTGAGGTTGCAGTAAGCTATGACACCAGGGTACTTTAGCCTGGGTGACAGAGTAAGACTTGGTCTCAAGGGCAGCACCTGTGGCTCAGTGTGTAGGGCGCCGGCCCCATATACCAAGGGTGGAGGGTTCAAACCCGGCCCCAGCCAAACTGCAACAACAAAAAAAATACCCAGGTGTTGTGGCGGGCACCTGTAGCCCCAGCAACATGGGAGGCTGAAGCAAGAGAATCGCCTAAGCCCAGGAGTTGGAGGTTGCTGTGAGCTGTGATGCCACAGCACTCTACCAAGGGTGACAAAGTGAGACTCTCTCTCTAAAAAAAGAAAAAGAGAGAGAGAGACTTGGTCTCAAAAAAAAAAAAAAAAAAAAAGACAAAAAGAAAGAAAAGAAAAGAAAAAACAGGGAAAGTACCAATGGTAGGTATTAACAACTAAGTAAGACTTTCCCCTTCACTCAAAGGAATGACACAGAATTGGAGAGAAAGAGTAACTTTGTTAACTTGCTCTGCAGTGTTGGGCTCTTATATCACTGAAAAGTAGCTCTGATAGCCCATTTTTAGAAGGTAGCCTCCCCCACTTTTAGAAATATTGGTAAGAATATCCCTTTTTTGTTATGAAAAAAGAAATGTGGCTGCCCTCTGGTAATGAAAGCTTAGGATGAAATATGTGGAATTCCAGCAGTATCCAGTTCAATGGTTCGTTTATGTTTTCTGTCACAACCTTTGAAAGGCCCATGAAAGCTATGTACCCTCTCTTTCTGAAGGAAACTGATGAAGTTTGCCTGTAATCCCAGTAGATTCAGCAGTGCTTACGGCCCCCAGTTGTGGTTAGGATCCCCTGCATCTAGGAGCAGAATGGAAATCATTCCAAAAAGCCCAGGGGAGGTCCAGGAAACACAGGCAGTGGGCAGAACTGCAGTCAATGGGAGTGAGGGGGAGGGGGCATTTCAGGCTGGGACCCCTGCTTTCTCAGGGAGAGAATGAAAGAATTCCATCTTACCCAAGGCTGAATGTCCTTGGCACATGGAGAGAGCCCCCAGCTGCTCAGTGGGCAAAAGAGAAAAAACTACAACTCCAGCTAATTAAACAGGAGGCCAGGAATCGTGTGAGGAAGGGACACAGAATTAACAGGAATGACCTCCCGATGAGGATCTTTCCTCTTGCCCTGAAGGACTGTGTGCTTACCATATTGTGCTGTGTATAATGCACACCCATGTTTTGGGTCCACATTTTGGGAGGGACTTTAATTTTAATTTTTTTCTGTTTATTGAGACAGAGTCTCACTGTCACCCTCAGTAGAGAGCTGTGGCATCATAGCTCCCCTGAGTAGCTGGGACTGGAGGCACCTGCCATGACACCGACTATTTTATTTTCTTTAGCAGGCCTGGGCCAGGTTCGAATCCACCAGCCCCGGAGCATGTGGCCGACACCCTAAACACTGAGCTATGGGCGCTCAGCCTTATTTTAATTTTTTAATTCAAATTTTTACTTGTTTATATTTAGGTACTTTTTTCTATTATAAAGGAATTTTAACATTTTTTTAACATGTTAGGGTATATGAAATTTTATGTAACAAATAAATACAATACACAAGAACATCACACCCGTAATTCTAGCACTCTGGGACCCGAGGTAGGGGATTGCCTGAGCTCACGAGTTTGAGACCAACTTCAGCAAGAGCGAGACCCTGTCTCTAAAAATAACTGGCATTGTGGCAGGTGCCTGTAGTCCCAGCTACTAGGGAGGCTGAGACAAGTGAATCGCTTGAGCCCATGAATTTGAGATTGCTGTAAGCTGTGACACCACAGCACTCAACCGAAGGTGACAAAATGAGACTCTGTCTCAAAAAAAAAAAAGACACAAGAACAAATACAAGGTACAAGAAATTTTATGTACTGGTAACAAATAGTACTACTACCCATGTACAATGGTCATCCTTATTTTTCCCTCAAAAACTTGGACAAAAAAAGCACACATTGTACATGACAAAATGCAGTAATTTGCAAAGGTTCAGAGAAGTGACTATCTTCCCCAGGCATTGAGGTTTCAGATGCACAGGAGACCAGGAGTGAGTCCAGCCCCTGCTCAGAGCTGGGAGGCCTTGCCTGGGGGTCTGAGCTTTGTCTGTAAAATGGGAATGATAATGAAAGTTGTTTGTTATTTGAGGGACTGCTGGAGATAGAGGCTGGGGTCCCAGCCCCTCGTTCTCACTCTGAACCTCACCCACAGGCCGTGTTTGACTGTGTAGTGAACTCACTCAAAAACGTCTTCAACATCCTCATCGTCTACATGCTGTTCATGTTCATCTTTGCCGTGGTGGCCGTTCAGCTCTTCAAGGGGAAGTTCTTCCACTGCACTGATGAGTCCAAGGAGTTTGAGAAAGATTGTCGGTGGGTCTTGACCTCCCTGGATATTTCCACAGGGACCGGCAGGCGGGAGGGAGGAGGGTGACGAGAGGCTTGGGCTTGAAGACTGGAGTGTTGGGCCTTGGAAGTGACTCAATTGCAACCAATTTGGACCTGGAGAAGAAAGAAAACCAGTTTTCGAATTTGAGTCACTACCCAGTGCTACAGGATGAGTCATAGCTGGTTGCTTAACCTTTCAGTTGCCACCGTTGTCACATGAGGGATATTAATACACATTCATGGTTCCTTATTTAAAACCTTTACATTGCAGATGGGTTTCAAACTGTAGACTATTTGGAGATTTTAGAAAAGTTGTGCAGTGTATGTCCCACAAGGGACACAACACGCCAAGCTGTGTCTAAGGCAATGCACTACACAAACACAATACTTCTGCCATGAAATATGTAACTACTCATACCAAATAGGAGAAATAATAAGTATAGAGAGCCTTACATCTATTCAGATCAGGTATCATTGCCAAATAAATTAGGTCAGGGACCCACAAACTTTTTATGTCAAGGAAATACTTTTGGCCTTGCAGGCGGTACAATCTCCATTGTTATTGCATATAAGCAGCCGTAGACAATAGGTAAACAAATCAGCATGGCTGTGCCCCAATAAGGTTGAAGGTGGCAGGTTCAAACCCAGCCTCAGCTAAACTGCAAAACAGAAAAATAGCCAGGCATTGTGGCAGGCACCTGTAGTCCCAGCTACTCGGGAGGCTGAGGCAAGAGAATCACCTAAGCCCAGGAGTTGGAGGTTGCTGTGAGCTGTGTGACACCGCGGCACTCTACCAAGGGCGATAAAGTGAGACTCTGTCTCTACAAAAAAAAAAAAGTAAAAACTGATCTTAGATTGTGGACCAAATGGAAGCAGTTAGTGGTAATGTTCACAATAGCAGGTTGCTGGGCATGGTGGTTCACACCTGCAATCCCAACACTTTGGGAGATCCCAGTGGAATGATTGCTTGAGGCCAGGAGTTCTGGGTGACAGAGCAAGACCCCGTCAAAAAAGTAAGGAAGAAGAAGGAAGGAGAAAAAAATAAAAGAAAAACAGTCAATAGTTCAGGTTTGCTCTGCTGGCTTTAACTTGCCAACCCCTGTGTTTGGAGGGAAATGTTAGGTTTTCAGAGAATTCTGGATTTTGGAATTATGGACTTTAGATCTCTCATCTCCCTCATCATAGGATCAGCCTCACAGTGGAAGGCTCTGAGCTTGGCCCACAAAAGTGCTAAGCCTTTAACTCAGGCTTTAAAATTGCCTTTCTTGCTAGTATAAAGTGTTCTTATGCAGCAAATGGTAACTTTGCTGTTATTTTAGTGACTATTTCTTTTTTTTTCTTTTTTTCTTTTTTTGAGACAGAGTGTCAAGCTGTCCCCCTCGGTAGAGTGCTGTGGCATCAAAGCTTAAACTCTTGAGCTTCAGTGATTCTCTTGCCTCAGCCTCCCAAGTAGCTGGGACTACAGGCGCCCGTCACAACGCCTGGCTATTTTTTGGTTGTAGTTGTCATTGTTGTTTGGCAGGCCCGGGCTGGGTTTGAGCCCTCCAGCTCCGGTGTATGTGGCTAGCACCCTAGCTACTGAGCTACAGGCTCTGAACCTGGTGGCTATTTCTTGAAACTAGAAGAATCCCTGAGGGCCAGGTATGGTGGCTCATACCTGTAATCCTAGCACTCTGGGAGGCTAAGGTGGGAGGATCGCTTGAGGCCAAGAATTCAAGACCCAGCCTAAGCAAAAGTGAGACCCTGTCCCTACAGAAAATAGAAAAATTAGCTGTGCATGGTGGCACACACCTGTAGTTCCAGCTATTTAAGAGGCTGAAGCAAAAGGAAACTTGAGCCTAGGAGTTTGAGGTTGCCAGTGAGTTGTGTTGACACCACTATGCTCTAGCCTAGATGACAGAGTGAGACTGTCTCAAAAACAAATAAACAAAAAATGATAACAACAGTAAAGGATCCCTGTTGTTTAGGTTGGAGTGTGGGGCCAGCCCTTGTTTCCTGCTATGAAAAGGAGGAGCAGCCACTTCCTGGGCCAAGTGACCCTAGTAATGTCCCCTGTGTCTCTCTCTCTCCTAATCTCACACACACATACACACACGCACAAGAACCTGGGGCTCTCACCGTCAGGACTACAAGTTGTCCAGGCAGAAGGGAGTGCTGGACTCAGTCAGCTCTCCCACCGGGTACAGGGCTGTGGTATCTGCCATGGTTTCATGTCTGGGTGTTTGCACACAGAATCCCCCAGGATTCTGCACAGGAAGCACAGGAAGAGATAGGTGTCATTGCTTCTCGAGCTAAGGGGTGCCACATAGGTTGGTGGGCCCCTCTTCCTCCTCCTACTGTCTTTGATAGCCGAAAGCCAGTGCTCGGCTTCACTAATGCGCCCCACTCTCTGTGGCAGTGGCAAGTACCTCCTCTATGAGAAAAATGAGGTGAAGGCGCGGGACCGGGAGTGGAAAAAGTACGAGTTCCATTACGACAACGTGCTGTGGGCTCTGCTGACCCTCTTCACCGTGTCCACAGGAGAAGGCTGGCCACAGTAAGTGGGGGCTGGAGAGCTCCAGAGGAGGAGCCCCGGGAGTAGGAGAATAAAGTATCTGAGAGCCCAGGAATGAGAACGGACGGGAGGTGCACAGTGGCTCACTCCTGTAATCCCAGCACTTTGGAAGGCCAAAGTGGGAGGGTCCCTGAGGCTGGAAGCTCACGGCCAACCTGGGGAGCATAGCGAGACTCTGTCTCTACAAAAAAGAAAAACGAAAACATTAGCTGGCATGGGCCTATCGTCCCAGCTACTTGCGAGGATAAGGAGAAAGGATCTCTCAAGCCCAGAAGTTTGAGGCTGCAGTGAGCTGGGATCATGCCACTGCACTCCAGCCTGGTGACAGAGTGAAATCCTGTCTTCATAGGGAAAGATTATTTGATCACTAAAGTTTTCAGTACCCTCCTTAATTTGCATCCACAGCAGATTCCTCCCCCTCCTCACCCTAATCTTAGTCCTTTTCCCAGAGGTATCGGAAATGCCAGAGTAAAGGCTTGGTAGATTGCAGGGTTTGCCCGCAGCGTTCTCCCCGCCCTTCCCCTCATCAGGCACGCTGACCCACACACACATCCAGTGCTCACATACATGGATCCTACTGGTAACGACTTGGAATTGTAGCGCTAGCCCCCGAGGTACCTTTGAGCACATTTTTTAAAGGCACTCCTTCCTCAACAGGCTTTACTATCGATCAGAAAATCACTGCAGTACGCTTCAGTGACTTGGTTCAGATAAGATACTTAGTGGCCACCTGCCAAAAATTCTCATCATGGATGCACGAATCAATCACGTCTACCATATGAAGGCGCCACTTCAGACACAGAGCCCTTAAGCAGTGCACAATTTGTGCAAGTATACACAGCTGCTGTGCACATCCCATTGTACTTCCTTACCACCCGCCTGTTCTTAAATACCCGTCCACACACACACACTGCCCCCATCACCCCCTACTCACTCCTGTCCTTCACTATAAATCTGGCTTCAGATCCCAACTTGGCCACTTTTAAAGGAGTGTGATCTTCAGCACGTTCCTCTAAACTGCTGACTCTCAGTTTCCTTGTGTGCAAAACGGAGCTAGTAATCACCTCTCTGAGAGGGTTGCTGGAGTGGAGCGTAGTGAAATGTTGAACATGATTTCTGGCGCGAAGTAAACCTTCCGTGCATGGCAGTAGAAATAACTGATACAGTTGTCAACCTATCAAAGAACAGTAACTACTTTGAATTCTTTTCCATGTCCACTTAATATTTCCCTCAATTCCCACCCCCCATCCTACTTCCACCCCATCCCCACCCCCCTCATCACTTTTGGGACCCCTCTTCTCTCCTTCCTACCCCCATTCTTCACAGGGTCCTCAAGCACTCAGTGGATGCCACCTTTGAGAACCAGGGCCCCAGCCCTGGGTACCGCATGGAGATGTCTATTTTCTACGTTGTCTACTTTGTGGTGTTCCCCTTCTTCTTCGTCAATATATTTGTGGCCTTGATCATCATCACCTTCCAGGAACAGGGGGACAAGATGATGGAGGAATACAGCCTGGAGAAAAATGAGGTGCCACTTCCCAATTCCATCTGTCACATAAGAACTAACACCTCAGCCGGGCATGGCGGCTCACACCTGTAATCCTCGCACTCTGGGGAGCCAAGGCGGGTGGATCACTTGAGCTCAGGAGTTCCAGACGAGCCTGAGCAAGAGTGAGACCCTGTCTCTACTAAAAATAGAAAAACTAGCAGTGTGGTATGGCAGGTGCCTATAGTCCCAGCTACTCCAGAAGCTGAAGCAGGACAACTTGAACCTAGAGGTTGCTGTGAGCTAAGATGACACCATGGCACTCTACTCAGAGTGACAGAGTGAGACTCTGTCTAAATAAACAAACACTGACACCTCTCCCTCCCCCCCCCCCAACACACACCACCACTACCACCAAAGAATCAGCTTCTGGGGGCATCTGGGGAGGGGACAACAGCATCCTCAAAACAGATTCCAGGCTCGGCACCTGTAGCTTAAGTTGCTAGGGTGCCAAACACATCTACCAGGGCTGGTGGGTTCGAATCCAGCCCAGGCCCTCCAAACAATAATGACAACTACAACCAAAAGATAGCCAGGCATTGTGGTGGGCACCTGTAGTCCCAGTACTTGGGAGGCTGAGGCAAGAGAATTGCTTAAGCCCAAGAGTTTGTGGTTGCTGTGAGCTGTGTCACCATGGCACTCTACCCAGAGGGACAGCTTGAGACTATCTCAAAAAAGTAAATAAATATATAAATAGAATCCAGGCCTCAGGGAAGAGCTTCAGGGGGTTTTAGGGGAAAACACATTGGACAGTGCATGTTTTAGTCAGTGTAGACGAGGTATGCTGTGGTAACAAGCAACCCCAGCATCTCAATGCCAGATATCCACAGAGGGCCTTATTTTTCACCATACTGCATGTCTGAATCAACTGTGGCTCTTTTCCACATCATCTGTCTTCTGATCACAACTGGTAGAGCAACCTCCTCGTAAGATACTTCAGATCCAAAAGAGAGTAAGGCAAATGATGAGTCTTGAGGCTTGTGCCCATTAGCCAAGCAAGTCACACGTCCTCATCACTTTGGGGACCTCTCTGAAGGACACAGAGCCCTTAAGCAGCTGTTGAGAGAGGAAAGCCATCGTGAATGAGGGAAGGGTAATGAATATTTATGAATGAAAATCCAGTCCACCAATGAGTATGGATGTGACTTTTTGTCTTCTAGCATCATCCAAGCTCAGTAGAGGACCTAAAATATATCTGTCCTCTGTCCTGTTGACCATTAAGACTAAATAACCACTGTTCTTCCTTCTCTCTCTGGTCTCTTGAAGAGGAGGAGAAGCAAAGTATTCAATAGGAAGTAATTATTAGGCTCTGGAGACAATTCTTCCAAGTGAAGAATGGAAAAACAAACATCACATGTACTCACTATTAAATCGGAACTAATGGATTAACACATGTGCACATAAGGAGATAAGACTCGTTAAATTCAAATAGGTATGAGGGGGTGGAGGGGACGGGTGACATCTAACGGGTACAGTGCACACTGGCTGAGTGATAGACGCACTTAAAACTTTGACTCGAACAGTACGGAAGCAATGTATATAACCAAAACATTTGTTCCCTGGTGATTTTCTGAAATAACAAAAGGAAAAAATGGAAATAAAGAAAAAGAATGATGGCAGGACGTAGTGGTTCACACCTGTAATCCCAGCACTCTGGGAGGCCAAGGCAGGTGGATTGCTTGAGGTCAGGAATTTGAGACCAGCCTGAGCAAGAGGGAGACCCCATCTCTACTAAAAATAGAAAACAGCCAGGTATCACGATGAGCGTCTTTAGCCCCAGCTACTCAGGAGGCAGAGGCAAGAGGATCTCTTGAATCCAAGAGTTTGAGGCTGCTGTGAGCCATGACACCATGGCACTCTACCCACCGTAACAGAGTGAGACTCTGCCAAAAAAAATAATAATAATAATTGGGCTTCAGTTAGATTTGGTACACTTTGTAGCGGTGCTACCTCAGGCAAGTGGCATGACCTCTCTGAGCCTCAGTTTTCCTTATGTGCAAAGTGGGGCTATTGCTAATACTCACTTTGCACATTTGCTAAAAGGATTCCACAAGATAATAAGAGAAATGTCAGTGCAAGGATGTGGTAAATGATGGCTTCTCAAGTAGCAGTAGCTGTTGAGAGAAGAAAGCCATCCTGAATCAGGAGCTTACAGGGCATCCAGGGATTTGAGCGGATGCATTCACGAGCTGTGAGTTAGCTGTAGGGTACTCAATGTCCAGCCGCCTCTCCCTGCCTCTGCCCCTTACACCACTTGCCTCTCTCCTGCAGAGAGCCTGCATTGACTTCGCCATCAGTGCCAAGCCACTTACCCGACACATGCCCCAGAACAAGCAGAGCTTCCAGTACCGCATGTGGCAGTTCGTGGTGTCCCCACCTTTTGAGTATACCATCATGGCCATGATTGCCCTCAACACCATCGTGCTTATGATGAAGGTGAGCCTCCCATGCCCACCCCCAGCTCGTCCCAATGCCTCCCTCGGTAAAATGAAACTGTCTGCAGTTTACCAGACCATATTCTGTGTCGCCCCGAGCCTTCATTCCCACTGTTCCCTCCACCTCCCACACAGTTCCCTGGCCTGCTCCTTCTTCCCTGCTGTATCTGCAGAGCGCTTCCTCCAGAAAGCCTTCCCTGATCTCCCAATACCGCACCAGATGCCCATCTTTGCAAACATTCTAGCATTTACCTCACACGCCACAAAATCAGCATCAGGTTGCACAACAGGGTCCTCCCAAGCCAGCCTATGAGCTCTGGAAGCCAAACAAGTCCTGGCTGGAACCCCCCTGAATTCAACTCCTAGAATTAAGCAAGGGCCTGACTTGGAGGGAGCAAGAAACCCTTGATAAATGTTTGATGAATGAAATGAGGGAAGAAGGCAAGGTAAGAGTCTTCTGAGCTTCAAGGCCAGGGAGCTTCTTCAGGGTGCAAAGTCAGAGAACCTTCCAACCTGTGGTTTGGAGACCACAAGCCTGAATTCAAGTCTAGCTCTGCCATTTAGCTCACCATTTAGCCTTGTGACAAGCAACTTCTTGGGGCCTCAGTTTCCCTGTCAATACAATAGGAAAGAATGATAGCACTTTCCCCTCACTCCCAGCAGGAGGGTGATGAAGGATGAAACTTCAAAATCACTCAGTATGGGAGGCTGAGGCAGCAGATTGCTTGAGCTCAGGAGTTTGAGACCAGCCTGAGCAAGAGCAAGACCCCATCTCTACTAAAAATAGAAAAACTGGCCAAGCGTTGTGGCAGGTGCCTATAGTCCCAGCAACTTGGGAGTCTAAGGCAAGAGGATGGCTTGAGCCCAAGAGTCAGAGGTTGCTGTGAGCAATGACACCACGATGCTCTACCCAGGGTGATAGAGTGAGACTCCATCTCAAAAAGAAAAGAAATTCGACAAATCCAGGCATTAATTCTTGAATGGCAAAAAAAGAGAAAAAAGTTGTGCTTGTTATCACCTTTCACCAACTCTTCTATATAAGTCCTTTTCTTTTACCTTTTCATTATTATTATTCTGAACAGGTTCAAGCAAACAGAAGATAGGATAGAGGCCAGGCCTGGTGGCTCCCACTTGCAATCCTACCACTCTGGGAGGCCAAGGCAGGGGATCACTTGAGGTTAGGAGTTTGAGACCAGCCTGAGCAAGAGTGAGACCCCATCTCTACAAAAAATAGAAAGATTAGCCAAGCATGGTGGTGGGTACCAGCTATTCAGGAGGCTGAGTCAGGAGGATCACTTGAGCCCAGGAGTTAGAGGCTGTAGTAAGTTATCATGATGCCACTTCACTCTACCTCAGGTGACAAAGCATGACCCGGTCTAAAAAAAAAAAAAGAAGAAGATAGGATAACATAGCACTTCCCCAGCTCTAGTGCCTGCACTGATCATCAGAGGATCTTGTTAAAATGTGCATTCTGGGATCGGCACCCGTAGCACAGTGGTTATGGCGCCAGCTACATACACCGAGGGAGGCAGACTCAAACCCAGTCCAAGCCAGCTAAACAACTGCAACAACAACAACAAAAAATAGCCGGGCATTGTGGTGGGCGCCTGTAGACCCAGCTACTCGAGAGGCTGAGGCAAGAGAATTGCTTAAGTCCAAGAGTTCGAGATTGCTATGACTGTGACACCACAGCACTCTACTGAGGGTGACAAAGAGAGACTCTGTCTCAAAAAAAAAAAAAAAGTGCATTCTGGTCCAGCAGGTCTGGTAGTGGGTCTGGGATTTTGTATTTCTAAACAGCATTCTGGAAATACTGATGCTGCTGATGCCTGGACTATACCCTGAATATCCAGGAGCTAATGAATTTCCATTTTCCCATCACCCAGATTTAATCATTTAGAACAATCAGCTCTTTTTCCTTCATCTTTTTTTTTCATTTTTTAATAGAGATGAAATCGACAGAACATAAGATTAACCATCATAAATTGTATAATTCAGTGGCATTTAGCACATTTGCTATGTTTTGCAACCATTGCCTCTCCCTACTTCCAAAACATTTCCATCACCCGAAAAGAAGACCTCCATGCCTGTAAAGCAATCACTTCCCTTCCCCACCTTCAACCCCTGCCAGCCACCAGTCTGTACTATGATCTGTATGGATTTACCTAGTCTGAACATTTCACCTATTTAGAATGGGAGACTACACAATAGCTGGCCTTCAGATTCTTCAGTATGCATTTCTGAAAAAATAAGGTAGCTGGGCACAACAGCTCACACCTATAATTCCAATACTGTAGAAGGCTGAGGTGGGAGGATTGCTTGAGACCAAGAGTTCAGGATCAACCTGAGCAACATAGTAAGACCCCATCACTACAAAAACAAATTTTAAATTGTAGTCCCAGCTGCTTGGGGGGCTGAGGCAGGAAGATCACTTGATCCCACAAGTTCAAGGTTGCAGTGAGCTATGATGATGTCACTGCACTTCAGCCTGGGCCACAGAGAGATATCCTATCTCTAAAAAATAAAAACAAGCTCGGCACCTGTGGCTCAAGTGGCTAAGGCGCCAGCCACATACACCTGAGCTGGCAGGTTTGAATCCAGCCCAGGCCTGCCAAACAATGACGGCTGCAACCAAAAAATAGCCGGGGCTTGTGGCAGGCGCCTGTAGTCTCAGCTACTTGGGAGGCGGAGGCAGGAGAATCACTTGACCCCAGGAGTTGGATGTTGCTGCGAACTGTGATGCCACAGCACTCTATCCAGGGCGACAACTTGAGGCTGTGTCTCAAAAAATGATAATAAATAAATAAATAATAAAAATAGAAAGATAATCATCAAGCCAGGCCATCCCAGGATCTGGTATGCCAAGACAGGACTCAGGAAAGGAATTTTTTTGAAAATGAAAAGAGGATTTTAACCCCTTGAAGAGGCTGACTTTGCTGAGCTGTTCTCTGAACAAACAAGACTGCTCAGTCCTTGACGGGGGCCAGGGCAGCAACATGTCAGAGTCCTGCCCACAAAGCTGCCTCCCAGTTCCCACCCCCACCAGCTGTCCCCCACTACTCTTGCCCTTTTCCTCTTTTAGTTCTACGGGGCCTCGGTTGCTTATGAAAATGCTCTGAGGGTGTTCAACATCGTCTTCACCTCTCTCTTCTCCCTGGAATGTCTGCTGAAAGTCATGGCTTTTGGGATTCTGGTAAGTACAGCCTGGTGCTACAGCTGTGGGCTGGGGTCACTGGATGCTGGGAGGTAGTTTCCCCACAGGGCCCCAAGACTCCCAACCCCAGTGCTGGGATGAGCATCCTACCAATGGCCACAACCCCGACTTAGGCATTCTTATGCCTGGCAGGTAGTACCAGTAGGACCGATGCCTGATGTTACCCTGTGCCAGGTGCCTGTTTATTCAGGTATTCCTGGAAATGATCTGATGGGTGGGAATCATTATCATCCATTTTAGAGATAAGGAAACTGAGATCAGAGATGCTAAGCCTGTAGTATTCAAACTACAATCCACAGTAAAAGACATTTTATGTAGGCGGCTCCTGTGACACAGTGAGTAAGGCACCGGCCCCATATACCGAGGGTGGTGGGTTCAAACCCAGCCCCAGCCAAAACTGCAACAAAAAAATAGCCGGGCGTTATAGAGGGTGCCTGTCGCCCTAGCTACTCGGGAGGTTGAGGTAAGAGAATCACCTAAAACCCAAGAGCTGGAGGTTGCTGTGAGCTGTAACGCCACAGCTTTCTACCCAGGGTGAAAAAGTGAGACTATGTCTCATAAAAAAAAGACATTTTATGGCTGGGTGTGGTGGCTTGTGCCTGTGCTCATCCCAGCACCTTGGCAGGCCCAGGGTAGAGGATTGCTTAAGGCCAGGAGTTTGAGACCAACCTGATCAAGAGCAAGACTACATTTCCATTAAAAAAAAAAAAAATAGAAAAATTAGGTTGGGATGGTGGCATTGTGCCTGTAGTCCTAGCTACTTGGAAAGTTGAGGCAGGAGGATCACTTGAGCCCAGGAGCTTGAGTTAAGTGAGCTATGGTGATACTGCTACCCTCCAGCCTGGGTGACAGTGTGCAACCCTGCCTCAAATAGATAGAGGAAGGGAGAGAGAGAACTGTTAAAGATGCATTTTACAGTGGCTCCCAGCACGCAGACATGCCAAAATGAAATTTTCACGAAATCATTTTCTACCCTTTCTGCATGCCCTGTGCTCTGAAGTTGTCTGTTCTACTCAATTCCATTGCTTTTTCTTTTAAAGGTAGTTTATGACCCACTAACTTGATATTATCTCCCATCGTGCAAATGGTCTGAACAGTTGAACCCAAACTCCTGGCCTTAGCAGCCCTCTACCTTGGCCTAACCACAAGGCCTATCCTACCCTCCTCCACACCCAAGGAGCCAAGGACCCAAGGATCTGTGGATGGGGAACAGAAACCACAAAATGAGATGTGGAAAAATATCACATCTTTCTTTTTCATCAGCCACTAACTGAGCTTTCGCACTTCCTCCCATCCTGAAGGCAAACCGCAAACCTCTGCAGTATTATCAGCATGGCCTGTGCCACTGATAAATGTCAGATATTTTCCTACTGCTTTCTAGGGGTTTCAGATACCTAAAAATTTAGTTAGTGTTCATAATTGCTTCAAAATCCTGATGGATATTAAAACTACAGCTAGAACGTGTTTAGTGTGTTCATGGAGAAGTACATTAATTACAGGATCACCGTTTTAAAAAATATTTTGATAGCTGTTTCAATATAGCAGAGCTCCTTGCAAACCTGGCTATTTTATGCATCGTGTGGATTTACAAGCTGGAGTGCACAACACACACACAAATAGTGAAGAAGGCCTGGACTAATGGGTCCGGACTTGCAGTAACTGTGTTAAGTGAACTCTGGAAGGTCCCCAGTGACTGGCTAAGCTCTCTTCACCACCTGTTTTGTCCATCTCTCTGAAGAGAATGACATGCAGCCTGTGATTTGAGCTGATGTGTCAACAAACTGAGTCTTCTCCTTAGCGCATCTGAGGTGGTTAAAGGTGTCGGGGCTTTTAGACCAGATAGACCTAAATTCAAATTCTGCCTTGTCCTATACAGACCTCGTTACTTCACCATCCCAAGAGGGACCCATCCTCCCCTACCCCAGCAGAGCACCAGATGCTCTCATGTGACACCTGGAGAACTGAGGCTAAAACCTGGCTGAATAATTACTAGGAGGGGCCCCATTAAATATCATTGGCCTGAAGAATTCTTAAAATTGAATGTTATCCCAGATGCCCCCCCCCCCCAGAAGTTCTAATTCACTTGGCCACTTGGTTGGGGGCGGGGGTCCCAAAATCTGTATTTTTAATGAGTATTGCCTGGAAATGGTGGCTCATGTCTATAATTCCAGCACTTTGGGAGGCCGAGAAGGAGGATCAGTTGAGGGCAGGAGGTTGAGACCAGCCTGGGCAACATAGTGAGACCCCACCTCTGCTAAAATATATATGTTTATTTATTTAAAATAACTGGTGGTTGTGGATGTGGTTATGCATGCAGAGCAACTCGGGAGGCTGAGGTAGAAAGATCACTTGAGCCCAGGAGTTTGGGGCTACGTTGAACTATGATTACACCACTGCACTCCAGCCAGAATGACAGAGGGACACTTTGTCTCTTAAAAAAAGGGGGGAGGGCTGGGCACAGTGGTTTATGCCTGTAATCCTAACACTCTGGGAGGCCAAGAGTTTGAGGTTGCGGTGAGCTGTGATGACACCACTATGTTCTACCCCAAGCAATGGAGCCAGACCCTGTCTCAAAAAAGGAAGAAGAATAGTTATTCCCAGTACTGTCAGACTGCGCTGAGCACCAGCCAATCGCAGGAGGCACCCTGTAATCCAAGCAAGAGCCCCATGTTCCAGTCCTGGGATGCTACCTATAGGTTTTGTGACCCAGGAGAAATCACAGAGATGTAGTGGGAAGAACTCAGGCTTTGCTGCATCCACACCTGGGTGCAAATCCTGCCTCAGCCTCTTTCCAGCTGTGTGGCCACAAGAGTCACTTGGCCTCTTTGCTCCTGTCTCCACATCTGCAAAATGAAGATACCTAGCATGCTAGGACTGAGGGGACTATGTCATAGTTATTTTATTGCAAGTTTATCTTTTACTGGTGAAACAAAGTGATTCTCCATCTCCCTCACCACTGCCAACCCCACAGGGGCCTGCACTGAGCTCCCCTTTCCACTTTTATATGAAGCTTGAAGTTCTCCATGTGACATTCAGGAGATAGAAGACTAGCCCAGCGCTTGAGGTCTATGGCCAAACATCTAGATGATTGAGTGCAAGGAATGTTACCTGGAAAACAAGATGGTAGGGGAAAGGAGAAATGAGGCAGGGACAGAAATGTAGCCAGGAAAGAGAGCAATTGGAGCTTAGTTCCACTGGGGACCTCCAGGAGGCAGCAGAGAGCACACACTGCAGAGTCATTTCTCCCAAGAGGGAAGGAGCTGGGCTATTTACCCTCCCATGCCCATCATTCAGGGTCAAAGGCTTCCCCCAGGAAGCTGTTAATTCCCCGACAGATAGCCAGAGAGAACATGTAGCTGGAGAGAACCTCTGAACAAAGTAACAAAGATATATAGTTGAGGAACAAGAGGATATGGATGGGGCCCCAGCCGCATCTGCTAAAATACCAAAAGTGCACCTGCTATATACCAAATCCCATGCTCAGTGGACCACTGCCTTCCAGAGGAGGATGCTAAGGCAGTGGCCCAGGTACACAAACTTGGAGAAACACACAGCTCTAAAGTCTGTGTCCTTCTCTACCAGACTAACAACTCTAAGCCCTAGCCTGGTCTCTTCTTTTATAGAAGAGGTCTGTGTTTAGCATGGTCCCACCAAGCCCTGAGGGGGGGGGGGTCTTTTGTCTGACCCAGACTTATATCCAGGCAGGGGTGCCACTCAGTGTGGGCTCTGATGTTGGAGCAAAGGTCCCCTCCTAAAGGGCCGTACATAACCATTTCAGTGCTGGGTTCAGGGAGATGCACGGACCATTGTGAGGCTTAGGGCTGTGGCTCTTTGCCAAACAGTGTGGAGTATTTCAGTATTTAAATAATGCAGGTGCACCTCTGTGTCCCAGTTGAGCCAGCACCCAGCCTGGGTCATACCAGTCAGGATAGATCAAGTGAAGCCGCTGTAACAATACCCACATCTTATCTCTGTGACAAATCAACAAAGCCTTTTTTTTTTTTTTTGAGACAGAGCCTCAAACAGTCACCCTGGATAGAGTGCTGTGGCATCACAGCTCACAGCAACCTCCAATTCCTGGGCTTAAGCGAGTCTCCTGCCTCTGCCTCCCAAGAAGCTGGGACTGCAGGCACCCACCACAACGCCCGGCCATTTTTTTGGTTGCAGCCATCGTTGTTTGGTGGGCCCAGGCTGGATTTGAACCTGCCAGCTCAGGTGTACCTGGCTAGCGCCTTAGCCCATTGAGCCACAGGCGCTGAGCCTTTTTTTTTTTTACACTCAGCAAGGAGGGTTGTTTGACTCATACATACTCAGACCCCCAAGGTAGCTACCAACCAGAATATTACTGGTCACCAGGCCAAGGGTTGAAGAGTCCTGGATAGTCCTGTGGTGGCCAAGAAGTGGCTCACACTACCTTTGTTCACAGCACATTGGTCATATCTAGACACACATGGCCCCATCTAACCACAGGGTCCAGCAAGTGCAGCCTGGAGTGTGCCTGGAAGGCCCAAGGGCCCTGCTCCAATGCCCATTCTCTACCCCTATACCTGTCCTCCAAATCAAAAAATTGAGACACAGAGAGCTTAAGGCGCCTGCCTATGGCTGCACAGCTCTAGTAGCAGAGCTGGAATTTGAACCCAGAGTTTCCACTCTTAGCTGTCATCACAGTGAGTTCCTAAACACAGACTCTGGGACCTCCAGGCTTGGGTTCAAATCCTGGCTCTATACCTCTGTGCTGCTGGCCTCAGACAGGTGAGTGATAATCCTTCTTTTGGAATCTTTGTGAAGATCCATATGATGTTGTCTATAAAGCCCCCGGGGTCTTAGAGAACCCTCAGAAATGTCAGAGAGACAGGCCCCAACCATGAAGGGCATCCACCTCCCTGGCAGTGCCAAGGCAAGGTCTGTAGGTCTGTTCTGGGGTCAGATCATGGGAAGGCCTGGGCCATGCTGGGAAGTGTCCCAGGGAAGGGTATTCAGAGCAGGTGCTATCAAGCGGCCTTTACTATAGCATTTTGCTATTTGAATGACCACAGCTGTCCTAGGCACTAATCTGCTGATCAGCAGCTGTGCCCCTAACATGTTCCTGTGCTGACCTCGGGGGCCGGGGCACTGACCCTCCATTGGCATCTCTGTCTTGTGGGTCCTCCTTCTAGAATTATTTCCGCGATGCCTGGAACATCTTCGACTTTGTGACTGTTCTGGGCAGCATCACCGATATCCTAGTGACTGAGTTTGGGGTAAGTCTCCTGCCAGCTTCTGTCTGGGTTACTCTGGCCTGGACTTGGGCTGGGATAGGGCAGAGGAATGCAGACAGCCATAACTGGCTTGGGTCGGCACTTGGCCCTAACCAAAGAGGAAGAAGCAGGGCCCCTGGGGGTAGGGCCTCCCCTTGGCACTGTGGGGAGATGGGGTGCCCAAAGCCTGGCTGGAGGGCCAGCACTGCAGGGCAGGCTTCCCTCCACCTTGGCTGTTGACTTACGAATAAATAATGCAGATGTGAGACATTTCAAGACTCCCAAACCTGAGCAGCCCCTGAATACCACAGTGTTGGGGGCCCAGAGATAACCAGTTTCAAGTCAATTCTGCTTGAACTAACTAACCCTCTCCTGGTTCATGGACAGGAGGGAACCACAGCCCCTCAGGCCAAAGAGGGGATACCACTTCCAGGGCCTTAGGAGGGTCCCCAGGATGTCCTCTGTCCTGTAACCCCAGACTGAAGACATTCCCTGCTGAGGAAATGGGGGTCTCTGGAGCTTTCTGCAGTGGCCCCACAGGACACATTGTCTTTCCCCCTTTTCTAGAAGACTCAGAGCCCCAGGAATTCTGCCCCAGACATTCTTGTTGGCCATCTGCCAGCCAGCCAGATAGAGGGGTGGGGAAGAGGCCCTCGCAGGGAGTGCAAAGGGGCATAGAGCATCAGGGCCAAGGGCCAAAGATGGTATCAATGGCATCTTAATAACAATGAAAATAATAATGGCTGACAGGGACCGCACACTTGCTGCATGCCAGGACTGTGCCAAGCATCTTATGTGGATTGGCTTGTGGTAGGGGAGCATTTCCTCAGAAGTCTCACCTGAAGGGGTCCAATGCAAAGACCACTCACTCATGCAGGGGAGGGGAAAGGGACCTCCAAGAATGGCAAGGTACCCACTCACCAGCCGGCCACTTCGGGGAGCTGTTACCTGCCCAAGTGTCAAAGTCAGAACGTGAACAGAGAACAGGGGCAGAGGCAGGGAGAGGCTACCGGGCGGAAGCTGTGGGCAGGCCGAGAGCAATGGAGGCGAAATACCCCAGTCTTCTCTCTTCCCCGTCCTGTGTCTCCTGCCAGAGCCTCCCACTGGCCAAAATAAACCAGAAGGGAGCCGGATGTGATACTGAGAAGTGAGGAGGACAGATCTGGGGAAAGTGTGGCCCCATTTTCCAGATGAAGAAACTGTTGCTCAATGCTCTGGATGGTGCAGAACCCATCCAAGGTCACAAAGCCAGCCCAGGGTGACTCCTGAGAGCACATTGGCAGCTCCTGGCATGTTCCAGCCTGATCTTCCAACAGAAAGGGATCAATCAGTTTGTCTGATGTGTTTCCCTAATACCCCTTCTAAGTGGTATCCTGGCTACACTTCTTTTCTTTCAGCTCCAGTGAGCCAGAAACCCCCTCTTCACCTCACCACACCTCTGAAAATGTTCTCTCGAGGAGTCATGCCTAACTGGGGGCATCACACTGGGGGATCCACACCTGGCAGAGGACCAGAGCCTGCCTCTCATCTTCTGTCCTGAGTTTCTAGAGAGGCCTGGCACTCCATACGACAGTCAAAATATCTTGCCACCCAGCTGTATACAAGACAGCCTTGGACAAATGTCCCTTTAGGTCAAGAGGTTGCAAGGGGTGGCTTAGGTCCCCAGCTGGGCAGGTGGAAGAAGTTGGATGAAACTTCTAATCATACCAGTAAGAGATTTGTAGGGATGAACTTCAATGGCCTGTTCTCCTGGTTGACAGGGCAGGGAAGAACAAGAGGTTGAGGCATGAGGACTCATTTAGGGACATTGGGACTATTGCAGTAGCCAACAGCCATCTGATCTTGAACTTGTGTTACCTCTTCTCAGGTAGAGTGGGGAATAACCGTCACGAACAACCTCATTACATCCTTGCAAGACTCACATTCATGCAGGCACTTACCAAGCATGCAGTGAGCACCCACTGTGTGCCAGGCATGGGGAGAGGTGTTGGAGACACAATGCAGGGGAAACAAAACAGACAAGAATGCAGAATGCATGGCCCCTTAGGACTGATGTCCCAGGGAGAGAGATGGCAACTTTTTCATAAACGAGCAATTGACATGAAGTGCTTGGCGCAGAACCTGCCAGGAAATAAAATAGTTCACAAATCGTTGTTATTGTTATTGCTATTGTTATTATTACCAGGAACATACTTGGATGTATGCTTTATTAGCTGGCCCTGAATTATAACCATTTTAATTAAAGAAAAGTTAGCAGCAAGTGTGTGTTGGGGCCCTTCTGGGACCCAGCCTGGGGTAGAAGAGGCCTCCCCTATTAGGCAAGGAGGCCCCTCTCTGTGTCCCAGGTAAACCCACTAGGTCCAAAGCCAGGCTCAGCCAAACTAAGGCAGGGGGACCAGACCCTGAGGAGGGGCGAATACCTGGGGTTTGGGGTTAGGGAGCAGAGGGCATAGAACAGTAATTCCAATGCTGCCCATAGGCCTAAACTGCCACCCCCAGGTGGCTGGGGTGACGTGGGTTTGCCCTGTGTGCGACAGATAATGACTGTGTTTCTTGTCTTGTCTCTTTTCATGCCTGCTCTTAAAACTGTATATTGGCGCAACGCCGTCTGAAAAACTCATCCAATCAAAATGCACTATGAAATTCATTTGTTCATCCATGACGTGGTCTGTGTGTTCATACACCAATGACTCCCAACCCACCGCCACCACCACCCCCACTCCCCACCTGGGGGAACCGAAACCCATTGGTTTTTTTGGCACTGGTTACAAATCAACCTAAAAAATGCTGAACTCGCCTCCCCAACCACCCCTGCCCGCCCGCTCCCCCTCATCTTCAACATCTGCATCTAGAATCCGGTTGGTGTTACTTCTTTCTGAAGTCTAAATGCCTTACATTACCTGTGAACGCATCTTCTCGCATACGTATTGCATGCCACACCCTGGCCTTCCGATTTGGGGTGCCTGCCATGCTCCCCACCCCTCCCTCTCTCCCTTCTGTCTGTCTGGCCTCCCACCCCTTCTTGTTCTTCAGTCTCTCTCTGTCTTCCTCCCCTCCCCCACTCCCTTCCTCTCCCTCTCTGGTTGGGTTTTCTGTTTGGCCTGCTGTTGGTTTCCATCTTTTGTTGGGTTATTCCTATCAGCACCTGTGCCGGGATGAGCAGATTGGCAGTGACCATCAGCCTACCCTGCAACGTGTCCCTCACACTCGGAGCCCTGGGAGGCACACCTGCCACGGCCACTTCTCTGTCTGGCTTCACAAGGGCAGGGCCCCAGGAGAGCGGCCAAACCCCATCCCACCCCCTTCCTTCTGCCGTCTCCCACTCCCATCCCAAGCACCTGGGGCCCTTTGGGTTTGACCAGCAGAAACTTGACTCTGGAGCCTTGAACTGCACATACACCCCTGCCACACACACACACAGCACCACTGCACGCTGACGCTGAACGCAGTTAGTACACAGTCACTGTTTGCCAGCCATTGCGCACACAGGCACTGCTCTGTCATTACACAATCACTGTGCACGCATGATCCCTATGCACACACAGTCATTCCAGTCACTGTACACACAGTTCCTGCCTGCACAGTCAGTAGAACACAGACGCTGCACACGTCTTTGCTCACTCAGTCACTGCGTGAGTGGTCACTACACAGAGTGCACTCACAGCCTCTGCACACACAGTCGTATACACAGAGCCACTTCACACGCAGTTGCCATACACGCAGTCACCATATCAAAGGTCACGACATGGGTCTTGACCTTTTTTCTTGTTTACTCTCTCTCATTCTTTTCCTCTCTGGTGCTCCCTCACACACGGGTGCACGTATGCACACAAACCATCCTCCTCGGTCACACCCACACACCCTCCCCAACACACATTTCTCCCTCCCCCCTTCTCAGCTCCTTACACACCCCTCCCTGTTAAATCCCACCTGCCTCTCCCCTCCCCCACCCACCGATGACATCTTTAAAGGACCCCAATGGCATCTTTGCCCTGGGATCCCTGTGCGATACATAGTTATTCACCCACCACACATTTAATGAGCCCCTATTTGGTGGCACAAACAGAGTGGTGAACAGAAGCAGACATCATCACTGTCCCCTCCCCCTCATACAGCCAGGTGGGGGATGCAGGCATTAGCCAACTAACCCTTGACTCCACTTGAAATTGTACTTGCACTGGGAACTGAAGGATGAGCTGCACTAACAAGGCAGAGAGAGATGCATTCCAGGCCCGGACAGCACATGCAAAGACCCTGTGGCAGGATGGAGTGTGTGGAGCTCAAGGAGCTTGGGCTTTACCCTAAGCATCAAAAAAGGCCCAGGAGGATTCAACACAGGAGAGGAGAGTTGGAAGTGTGATTAGACAAGGTCACTGTGTTTACAGAACAGAGAACAGCTTGTCAGGGCTGGTCTAGAGGTGGGCACCAGGAATCTGATGGGAGTGGAGGACAGGGAACAGTGGGAGGTCACCGCAGAGAGGCCTGGGGATGGGTCAAGTGTGGACTGAGGGGATGAGAGGTGCCCAGTGCCGGGGGGCATTCAGTTCTTGCCTAAAACCAGAAGCTGGAGGCCAGGGAGTACCAGGAAAGGGCCAGGTTGGGAGAAGAGAACTAGTGTGGGCATGGTAAGTGTCTTTAGGACACCCCAAAAGAAGTCAGGTAGGCAGGCGGTTGGGGGGGCTGGAGCTCAGGGGTGAGGTCTGGACTGCGGGGGCGGGGGCATGGTCTTCATGTCCCTCTTAGCACTTAAGAGACAGTTGCCCCTGAGTGCAGCACTGGAGGAGAGAGGACCTCAAAGAAGCTGTCCCTCTACCTCCCTAGGCCCGTGTCTGGCCCC
This sequence comes from Arctocebus calabarensis, assembly GCA_963573935.1. NCBI lineage: Eukaryota > Metazoa > Chordata > Mammalia > Primates > Lorisidae > Arctocebus > Arctocebus calabarensis. The sequence goes on from CAUYON010011252.1 coordinate 45,196, forward strand.
ACTCTTACTGTAACTGGGAAGTGCAAGGCGGGCATTGAGGAGAGGAAGCTGCTTTTCCCAGGGTGGGGATCAACAGATGGAAGCTAGGGAGAGGGAACTCATTGGAAGTTCTGTGGTCACTTGAAAGATGCAGACCCAGGATGAGATGGAGGGGTGGACGAGGGCAGACCAGGACCCAGACCTTTCCCTTCTCCACCCCACCTCCCTCACGTGTCTCCTCCCTCCCTCTGCTCCGAGGAGAGCAGCATGTTCTGTGCATGCGTGTCCCCTGCCAGATCCTTTGCTTTCCTGCATGGTGGCCCCAAGCTCCCCACCCCCTGAGGCTGCTTTCAGGGCCTGCCTGCCTTTGCATGCCTGGCCGAGTCCGCATGTTATGTCCACCCCATGGAAGGGATGGCTTGTACTCTGGGGATGGATGGGAGGGAGCTGGGGACACCTGAGCCATCAGCCCCATCTCCAGGTGGAGCTGAGTGGCCAGGCAGGGATGGAGGGATCAGGTCTGTGGAACTCAGAGACAGGCAACTCGCTTAGCTGAGCAAGGTTTGGGAACTTGTTTGAGATGCTTGGGACATTCTCACAGTGGCTGAGCTCAATATGGTCAGAGTAGGACCCCCAGGCCACTTCCCCATTCCAGGGGAAGGGGGGATGTGTCCAGAGAGCATCCTAGGTGTTGCCAACAAACCTAAAGCCCTCTTGCACGCACAGTCACACAAAAATTTCTTGAATTCCAATCCCTACCTCTCAGCTCCCAGGCCAGAGCTAACACAAGATACATATCCTGTAGTTAGGAACCAAGCAAGATGCCCATTTAATTCACCACCCAAATGGGGACACTTTTTCTTTTCTTTTCTTTTTTTTTTTTTTTTTGAGACAGAGCCTCAAGCTGTCACCCTGGATAGAGTGCTGTGGCATCACAGCTCACAGCAACCTCAATTCCTGGGCTCAAGCGAGTCTCTTGCCTCCACCTCCCAAGTAGCTGGGACTACAGGTGCCTGCCACAATGCCTGGCCATTTTTGATTGCAGCCGTCATTGTTGTTTGGCAGGCCCGGGCTGGATTCGAACCCGCCAGCTCAGGTGTACGTGGCTGGCACCTTAGCCC
>CAUYON010011253.1:0-16050 GCA_963573935.1 Arctocebus calabarensis
GAAGAGTTTGCCTATGAAAATTCTCCAGAGATTAGCCCAAGACTTCAATTAAATAACATGTAGTAGTTTTGTATTACTAAACTAACAGTAATAGCATCTTCAGTGATACAGACAAAATAAAATATTTCTTTAATGGAAAAAAAATTACTTTTGATTGCCAAAGCAATAGACTAAGGCTAACCTATGCAAAAATGAAGATTTATTTTCAGGATATAGAATAGAGAGAGTATCTTAGCCTGAGATAAAGGTGTTTGAAAGTGCTTCTTTTGAAAGGATACTAGGCAGGGAGAGTAAAGAAGACGAGGAGGAAAAACCACTATAAAATGTGATATTGAGTCCCTACTGGTTGGTGCCCGGTTCTCAATTCTTCCAGAGCCTTCTGAGGAGACGTATGTAGTAGATCCTCCATAGTTGACCATCTCCCTATGTGGTTGACCTAATTTTCACAGACTGGACATGCATCACATGTATATATCAGTATAGTAGGCTTAGTTCCTTATGTTGACCACCTCCATATGTTTACCAGTTTGTTATACTCCCTTGGGTGGTCAACTTAACAGAGGTTCTGCTGTGGTAGGGCTATCCTTTTATGAGCTGAAAGGGGGAGCATTTATCCATTGGTTTACTTTGCCTATTGGTCAAAAGTGGCCTCACAGTGTCAGCTACCCACAATTCCATACTGTGTACACGTACCATGTGAGTGCAGAGTAAGAGTGCCTACATGTAACGGAGGTGCCACAGTGTGAGGATTGACCAATTGCACCTGTATGGAGCTGGTCGAAGACTCCAAGGAATGGTTTTGTGAGGAGTGGCTTAAGTAAAAGGTGGGGCTGAAAGGTTTTGAAGTGGTGCACAAGAGGTATCTAGTACACCAGGATTCTCTTTGCAGTCTTGATAGGAGTTCCCTGGGCCAGTTCCATCTTTCTAAGCTGTCCCAAACAAGAGCTGTGCTGTAACATTGTTACAAGTTTTTGTTGTTGCTGCCATATTGCCTCCCAAATTTGTGAAAGCATAGGTCTTTCACATAAAGCTGTCTAATGATTTAACTAGGTCTTAATGTTGTATTAAAACATAATGTGTTTGATTGGATTTTTAGCTTTTTATTTCAGCTATGATGAGGTTGTTCCTGTCCTCCACACCCTAGTTTATCTAAGATCTCTTCCATTTTAATTCCCAGGAAACAAGCACCCATCAAGATTTTGGGGGAAAATCAGTCATATTCAGAAAAGGGAGCATTCATACCTTTGTAATTAGGGATACAATTTTACATAGATTAGCAATATCATTTATTTTGTGGACTACTTTATTTATGCTTTGTCATAAAAATAGGGAAGAACCAGGGAATTAAAAACAGAAGTTTGAAATATTAATACGATTTTTTTCCTCTAATAAACTATAAGGAAAATTCTTTCAAAATGGATTTAAAGGTTAATACATTTATATGGGTCTATTATAAATTGCAGAAATGATATAAGAAAAGACTGTCATAAACTTTGAAATGAAATGCTAAAAAATACTTAAAATATTTATAATCAAGCTATAATTGAAAGGGAAATATATGCTTTGAAATATATGTTAAAAAGTATGATAGATAAAGATTAGTATAGTATTTAGATACTCAAATGTATTATCAAAAACATTAATATCTGACTAGATATTGCAGAAGCAGATAATTCGCAGAAGAGAATATGTGATTCATGTTTCACCTATCTCTTCAAACTAACCCCAAACAAACCCCATTAAACAACAATTAATTTTTGTTATGTCTTGTGATTTTTGTGGGTCAGGAATTCAGCAAGGGCTTGAATGGATGATTCTTCTGCTTTATGTGGTGTTACTTTGTGCCGTTCACTTAACAGCCGGATTGTTTTGGAGGACCTCTGAGGCTTTGGTAACATGTCCAGTGCTGGGGAAAAGAGCTATTCATGGTGAACTAGGGTCCTACACAGGGTCCAAGAGCCTTTTTTGTTTGTTTTTTGAGACAAAATCTCAATCTATTTTCCAAACTAGCGTGCCGTGGTGCCTGCCCAGCTCATTGCAACCTCAAACTTCCCATTCCTCCTTCCTCAGTCTCTCGAGTTGTTGTGACTGCAGGGACCTGCCACAGTGCCTGGTTATTTTTTTCTCCTTTTTTAGGACATGGGTTCTCATTCTTGCTCATGCTAGTGTCAAATTCCTGAGCTTAAGTGATTCTCCCACTTCAGCCTCCCAAAGTGCTAGGATTATAAGTTTGAGCCACTCTAGCGGAGTAAATGGACTTCGTGGTTGCTCAGGGCTCCAAGCAGTCCTTTTTAAGGGTAGGCCTGGAACTGGCAGAGGGTCACTTCCCTTGTATTTTATTACTTTAAGTAGTTATGGGCCAGCCCATTTTCAAGGGGAGACAAAAAACCCTGTCTTTCGAAGGGAGGAGAGTCAAAGAATTTGTAGCTCTTTTTAATCTGCCACAGTTATTAATAAAAGAAATACAAAATAAAGGCAACATTGAAATATAGCTTTTCACACATCAAGTTAGCAAAGAATTAAAACAAACTGTATTGATTTATAAAACAACCAGAATGATAAAACCAGTCCTGGTATGGGTGCAGTGAAACAGGCATTGTCATACATTGCTGGTGGCATTGAAAGGCAGATTTTGAAAAGATCTTGGCAACATACATCAGAAATGTTAAAAATAGCAATATTTGACTCAAAAATTATACTGTTTGAATTCTGAGGGGAAAGACTATTCACTAGATTTATACATTATTTGAATCAAAATTTTAACAATAGTGAATGCATTTATTGTGAACTGTTATAACTATCCACACGCACTTTTATATATCCATTAAAAATGATATTCATGAAGTCTATAACAGAAAAATTTTATAACATGCTATTCTTATTTGAAAATAGATTACAAAGTTATATTGACAGTCTGACCAAGTATAAACAATTTAGAAGAAAATATATTACAATTTAACAGGACTTGTCTTTGTAGGATTAAACTGCAGATTATATCCTTCCCCACTGCGGTTTTACTTGTTGAAGAAAAAGCAATGTTGTATGACCCAGTTTTTTTATTTCAGAATAATTTCAACATAAACACTTTTAATAAAATGGGTAAAAATATAAACCTCTTGTCATGGCCAACAGTCCTTGCATGATCTGGCTCTATTGACCTTTTTACTGTTCTTCACATACACCACACTCATTTCTGCCACAGGACCGTTCTCTCTATCTAGAATTCCTTTCCCTTTGATAGTTATGTTGCTTGTATCTTTACTTCAATTAGATCTCCTTGTTTTATGTAAATGCCAACATTTATGGGGGATTTTTTTCTGATTATTTATTGAAAAAGACTTATTTTCATACCTTTCTATTTTGATCTTCAGGGTACTTATCACTATGAAATAATATTACATAATTTTTTCTTTATTTATTGTCTATCTTCCTTCATTTCTCTCATGTTCTATGAGGGCAGAGACTTTTTCTTTGTTGTTTTCATTGTGAAAATTATTACTGCCTAAATTATATAATGTATTTTATTGTGTATGTATTTATTTTCTGGTTTTCATATCAAAAAATAATCTTTCTAGGGCAGAGGGTTTATATATCTTGCTGACTGTGGCTTCACTAGTTTGAAAAACATAATAAACATTCAATAAGTATTTTTGGATAAATTAATAAGCTTAGATTTATATAAAGAACTGTGTTTTTGAGATATTTTTCACATATTTGCCTCTTGTCAAAACAGTAGGACCTGAAAATTGGAAAAAATTAAAATATTTCAAGTGTAAGGCAACTTACAGTATTTGGGTAATAAGTGCTTCAAATATTCAAATATTCAAAATCAATAAAATAGAAAAAGGCACATGAAAAGAAACAAAAATAGGTCTAACATATAGTAAATAATATAGTAAGTAAAATATACTTATGTTTACTAATACTTATTAGAAATATGAAAATAAATATGAGTTGCTCTTGGATTAATAAGCTCCAAAATTTCTTACTATGCTCAAAGTTGGATGGAATACAGAATGATACTTAAGATTCGAATTATGTGGTTTTTAGGCCACTTAATGTTGGTATTTTTTTTCTCTCTGTGTTTCAGATGATTTCTCTTGCTAACTTCACTATGCGTTTCTTTCGGAATTTCTAGCCTGCTATTAATTCTATCCTTTGTATTTTTTAGTTCAGATATTGTATTTTTTAATCTCTAAAAGTGTGATTTGAGTCTTTTTAATATCTTCCATTACTCTGATCATTATTCTCCAGCTTTCCTCTTTTCTCCTACTTTCTAGAACATATAGAGTATATTTATAATAGCTGTTTTCATGTCTGGCCTCTAATTCTATCATCTGCATATTTCTGAATCTATTTTCATTGACTGATTTCTTTTTTTCTTTTGATGTCAGTCATATTTTCCTATTTCTTTTCATGCTGGGTAATTTTTTTACTGATAGCCAAACATTGTGCACACAGGGGATTTTTCCTCCCTTGGAATATTTTTAGGCTTTTTGTAGAATGCAGTTCCTTGGCATCAGTTTGATTCTTTTCCAGGGTTGATTTCTTGGGGCTGGTCTTGAGCAGCCTTTCGACTATGTCTAATCTGGACCATTACTAATGCATTTCTTTTCTGAAGATGCCACTCACAGCTATGCACATTAGTATGTTTTCCTACTCTTAACTAGTGGGAAGACGAACTATTCCCAGCAGGGTTCGGAGAATTTTTCTGCCTACTCTTTTCCCTGTTTCTTGTCAGGATTCAGTAGTTCCTCACACACATGAGTAGATCACTGCTCAATCAATGACTCAGGGTGCTGTCTGTGCTCTTAGGATCTCCAGGACTCTTTATCTTTGTGCCTATCTTGTATTCTACCCTGCAGAGCGTTGTCACTCTGTTTTCCCAAATTCTGAACTCTACCTTCTCTACTCACTGATACCAGGAGCTCTATGTGGATTCCTTATCCTAGTACTGTGGTCTAGAAACTTCCTTCAGGAGAGGAGCTGGGATACTTGTCAGGCTCACCTTATTTATTTCCCTCCTTGCAGACATCACTGTCCTGTACACCCTGTGTCCAATGTCTGAAAATGTTGGTGTGACTCCATGTATATAACATCTACTTGGTCCATTTGCAGTGAACTGAGGGACCTGGGGAGGCTGACACCAGTAAGCCTTCTACAAGGACAAGAGCGCCACCACTCCTAACAGCATTCATCACTGGCTTTTATTGAAATCACAGGCAGGAGAAAATACTGCACAATGGAAAGGTTCAAAGAGAGTAAAGGTTAAAGTAGTTTATCTTTAGCTGCATGATTGAACTCTTAACACACTCTGTTTACTGCACTTCTGTCTTGCTTTAATCTTATCACTGCTAATATATAATTTAGGCTTGGGACAGTGTGCTGTGTCTAGTGAGTATTGTTTTTATTACTCGGGGCCAGCACTGATGCTTGGCTTTTTCCCAGATCACTCTGTCCCTAGTGCCTAGCACTTTTAACCCTATGTTTTATCCTACAGGGAAACCCCTGTTTCATATTTTTTTCATTTGGTTTTCTACTTGGGTTGTTGAGAGTGTGAATCCAGTCTGTTTTTCTGTTATGGCTTGTTAGCCAAAGAAACATTTAGAGCAGTGATTTTCAGCTGATTTGCCATGGCACACTGGTGTGCTGTGAAAGGATCTTAGGTATGCTGTGAAAAAATTTAAAGATCATTAATTAAATTATTTTCAAAAAAAGTTCAAAGCACAGTAAGTATGCTATTTTTTTTTCTTTCTCTTTTTTTTGATCAACATAATTTAAGTGTGCAGGAGAAGTTATGCAGCCAAGTGTGCCATAAGGTAAAAAAGGTTGAAAAACACTGATTTAGAAGAATACACAAATATTTGAAGGATACCAGTGCATTTCCCGATTTATGATCATCAGTTCAGTTGGGCTCTTTCCAACCCTGAATTTAGGAGTACAACAATGGGAGAACTTGATTAACTCAAAAGACAGAGAGGAGACAGCCTGGGGTGCGGTGGGGTGATGTGCTTCTGTTCCTTCTGCTTTCAGTAGGTCCTGTCTCTAAGCAGAGGCCACAGGCTTCCTCCTTTTTCTGAGATTTATTAATCCCAAGCTATGGGAAGCAGGAGTTCTGACAGATAATACAGAAAAAAAAGGGAATTCAGTGTAAGAGCCTTTTTTAAACATGTACAGGCTTGGAAGGAAAATGACTAGGAGGGCAGAGATTGTGACTCATTCTGGGAAATATGTCAAGAAACTTTTGTTACATTAATAAAACAGGCTGAACAGATTATACCCTCCCTCTCTCCTTCCTTGTCTTCACTCCCTGTCCCTCCTCTCTGCTGATTGTATGAGTTTACCACGTGGCTGGTATTGATCCAAGTGGTGAATACTGAATGCTCTTTTTGGCTAGCAGAACGACCTCAGTAAAGCCTTCAATTTCACATTATCCGGGCTCCACGGATAAAAAGCAGTGTTAACTCTACTATGCAGCCTTCTCTAAAATCTTTCTTTGTCAGAGTGCTTTTGGTTTCCAGCAATAGCACAGAGAATCTGGCTTAGTGCCCTTAGCTAGAATAGCTTCTGAAACACTGGCCATGGACTCTGGCCTACCTCATTCCACCCCGCTATGCCTACTAAGCTGTCTCCAGGTGACACTGTGAGGCTCCCTTTCTCCTAGTTCTTCCTGCCTCTCCAGCTGTACTGGATCAAATAAAGTCCCCCAAATTCATGTCTACCTGAAGCCTACGAGTGTGACCTTATTTGGAAGTATGGTCTTCATAGACGTGATCAAAGATGAAGTTATGTTGGATTAGGGTGAGTCTTAAATTTAAAATGATTGGTATCCATATAAGAAGGAGATTTGGGCACAGAAATGTAGACAAACAGGGGAAAAGGCCATATGAAGACAGGTGCAGAGATTTGAGTGATGTATTTACAAATTGTCAACAACCAGAACCTGGGCAAGGGAGGATTCTCTGCTAAAGCTTAAAGAGAGAGCATAACCCTGCCAACCTCTTGGTGCCAGACGTCTGACCCCAGAGCGGTAAGAGAAGAACTTTCTGTTGTTTTAAGCCACCTGGTTTGTGGTACTTTCCGTGGCCTACCCAGGGAGGCCTTTCTCACCTCCCCTTCCCTTCCTCCCACCCTGTAGCAGGATCCTTGTCTGAGCAGCTCAACTGTTTATGCTCAGGACCTTTCATTTCACTAAAAACTGGACAAGTTAATAAATTATCTGTACTTTTTTGCAATGATAGTGCTTTGAAATCAAAGTGGCAACTTGCTACCCTGATAATTTTTCTACCATCAGTACTTGCAGATTTCTTTCAATTTAATAACGGTATAAAATTAGTTTCTCTTCTTAATTCTCTTGAGTAACTTCTTTTATAACAGCTAGTAGTTTAAAAAAATAGTAATTTATTTATGTAGAAGGAAAAGTATGTGAAGAAGCTTTAAATCCAGAAATCATGGAGAAGGTCAGAACTGGGTCATCTGTAAGTTTTCTTCTTATTTTTATCCACAATATTGGAAAAGCAAAACTAAACCTTTGAGAACATTTCAATGAGAGCAAACAGACAAAATACTGTGAAATCACTACAAACTTAAATTGGCAGCAAGAACAAAAAAAGGAAAAAGATAGTTTTCTGCAGCAGGCCTCCACATCCCCTTCAAAAAGTTATAACATCCGTTGGCTGTTCCTCTGGCACAAATAAGTAGGAATGTTCTGGGAGCCAAAACCAAATTGTTTAATATAATAAAAAGTATGAAGGCAGGCATGGAGGTCCCATATCTGTGAACTGAAAATTGGAAACTCAAATGGGCAAGTTGGAAAACCTGAAAATAAAAAATGAAAGAGGGAAAAGAAAATGCTTAGTAAAGAAACCTAATATTGTAGAAATATCTGTTGACATTGTTAATAGGGCAAATCAACTATTGTTAATAAGGCAAATGGAACTATTGTGTTTTAAACTTACTTTTGATGTTTTGGCTGCAAGCAGGGGAAAGGATGTAGTGTCATTTAAGTTGTAATCGTTCTTGAAAAGCTTGTGTGGAAGTGTATGTAAACATATCTGCATGTGGGGCTTCTCCCCACGTGAGCACACATATTGCCTTGTCCCCTTTTCTAACCTGACAAGTGGAAGTAGCTGATGTTTTTCTTGCCTCTTTACTCTTTGGGGCCACTGTTCTTACTGTGCTTTGTCCTGCATTAGGGGTTGGGGAAACTATGTTCTGCTGCTCACCTTGAAAGTCAGGGAGCAGCTGAGGGTGAAAAACAGGGTGATTTGGCAGATTTGAGAGTCGTACCAGGAAAAGAGAGCAGGAATATTGTAAGAAAACTAACTTCTGCTGGTCTTAGCAGCTCACACCTATAATCTCAGCCCTCTGGGAGGCTGAGGCAGGAGGATCCCTTGAGCTCAGGAGTTCGAGACCAGCCTCAGCAAGAACAAGACTTCATCTCTACTAAAAACAGAAAAATTAGCTGCGAATGGTGGCAGGCACCTGTAGTCCCACCTATTTGGGAGGCTGAGAGACAGGAAGATCACTTCAGCCCAGGAGTTTGAGGATGCTGTGAGCTATGACACCACTGTACTCTATCCAGGGTCACAGAGTGAGACTTTGTCTCCAAAAAACAAATAAATAAATAATAAATAGAAAAGAAAACTAACTTCTTATGAAAATGAGGACAGGGCTGGAGTTCTGAGCTTGTCTTTATCAAATGAAATTGAAAGCCGCAAATAGTACCAAACAAGGTCTACTTAACAACAAAGTGAAGATATGCTGTAATTAGTTAGTAACTTAGGAAAGAAGTATTGACTTTGTTTTGGTTTAGCAAATAAAGGTTGGGTTCAAAAGGAGAGAAAATGAAAAGAAAAATTAGCTTTGTTTGCCAGAATATTTCATATTCTTAGAATCATATTGATCACAGATTGGAAGGAAAGTTTGAATGAAGTTTTCTTACTACTTACTTAGATTTCAGTCTACCTAATGCACTCTTTTACTTTTTTACTCATTTGGTCTGTGTTTTTATTTTATTTTAATTAGTTTATGAGAAGGGGGTCTCACTCACTCTGTTGCCCAGGCTGGAGTGCAGTGGCACAATCATAGCTGACCGTAACCACAAACTGCTGGGTCCCAGGGGCCCTCCTATCTCAGCCTCCCAAGTAGCTGGGATTACAGGCATCAGCCACTGTGCTGGGCTTTATTTTGTTTTATTTTTACAAGGAAAAATACTATATGATTTCATTGTAAAAATTTTAACAATACATAGTTAATAGATATAGAAAATAAAGATGAAAAATATTTCTTTTCCTCTTCTCTGACCTACTTTTGTAGTTTGTGTTCTGTGTACATATAAACATGTACACACACATATATACACAGTATTTATGTAACTGGGTCATTGTTTTTTAACTTACTTTTTCCACCTAACATTGCATTATTGACATCTTTCTTGGTGAGGATGTACAGAATTATCTCATTATTTCTAAGAGCTATGAAATATTCTATTATATGGATGATTTTAATTTGTTTAGTGGAACTCTTACTGATGGTGAATAATCCCTTAGTTATTTTCATGGTTATATCCCTAACTTTAGGCACATTTGTTCTTCCTAGGTTCTCATTTTTGGACAACAGCTGTTGATTCTTGCTATGATAGATGTGGAATTTAGTGTATTATTTCTACCTCCCACCTCTCTTCCTGATCTCTCTTCTGAGTTTTAAATTAATTATATTATTATTTTTATATCATTAATATTTATAATGTTTAGATTCTGCTCATTAACTATGATTTAGTCTTTTGTACTTTGTTTATAGGTTGACTAGCAATTTAAACTCAATAATGGTATGTAATGAACCTGCTTTTGTAAGTGGGATTCACTGTGGCACTGAGTGTTGTAATAGAAGGCAGTATACTCTTGTCACACTGCTGCTGGGCAGAGTCAAAATCTACAAATTCTCTTTTAATTTCATACCATGACCACACTAAGAAAGCTCTTTTAGCCAGGCATGGTGTAATCCTAGCACTCTGGGAGGCTGAGGCAGGAGGATTGCCTGAGCTCAGGAGTTACAGACCAGCCTGAGAAAAAATAGAACCCCATCTCTAAAAATAGCTGGACCTTGTGGTGGGCCTCTGTGGTCCCAGCTACTTGGGAGGCTGAGGCAAAAAGATCACTTGAGCCCAGAAGTTGGAGGTTGCTGTGAACTGTGACACCACAGGGACTCTACAGAGGGTGACAAACTGAGACTCTATCTCAACAACAACAACAAAGATTTTTTAAACTGAATAGGGGCAGAGAACCTCCAGTGAAGGATTAATGATCATAATAGTTTTTTTTTTTTTCCCCCAGCTAGTAGATAAATGTGTTCAATGCAGACTCACAAGTTAGGTCACATAAATGAAAGTAATAATCATGCCTATCCTGTGCAGATGGTGGAGCAAGGGAGGCCCAGTCTCTGTCTGGCTGAGCATGTCCAGAAGATCTGATTCTTTCCCAGGAGAGGTCCAGCTTCCTCAGGTGGAGCTTACTATCTAAGATGTGTCTCTAGCCCTTTCCCAGGAAGTTCTGAGTATGTCATGTTTAATAAACTCCCAAATTCTATAGGACCAGGGGAAAGTTAGAGAGATACAAAATTCTTTTCCAAAATGAGATATAACCACTACTCCAGTATATGTATGCTATATATGCTGACAAACTTGATCAGAAGCCTGAAGAATAAAAATGCAAACATCACACTTAGTCTATATCGTTCTCCCATTTTAATACATTATTTTATAAAAAAATGAGATAGAATATAGCCTTATTTTCTTTCACCTTTGAATTTTTTTGTTTCTTGAGTTTTTGGTCGTTTGAGTTTTTATCTAGATGAGCCAGAGGCCATCAGTTACCCAGGAATCTGGTCACTCTTTGTATTAACGCCCCTTCGTATACAGCATAACCAAAGGCATCAGAGTCAGCCATGGCCAAGATCACATATGCATCTGGAAGGTAATATCAGAAATTGAAGCCAGTGCTACTGGGGTGGGGTGGGGACAAGAGACAGTAGCATATTCAGGACTGTGTTCTGGAGATTTCCATGTCTGTAACAATTACCTTCCTACACTACTTACCTTTGGATTTTTACAAAATGGACATATCTTAGTTTGATTCCTTACTGAACCAGTGGAAACCTTGCTTCTCAGCAGCAGGTTTTACTTTCTTTTTTTCACCTTCAAGGTTAATCAGTTTGAGTAGCTATTGGTAGTATTGGTTTGATCTTCTACAGTGGCAAAGAACAATCACTTGAGCTCTGTGGCCTAGGTTTGGCATAGTCCTCAGGGCTCCATGGACAGTGAGGGTCTTGTTTGATCAGTGCTGGCAGTGACCTAGAAACTTCATTTGTCTTCCTCCCCGATGGACTTGCCAAGCCCTTCCTGCAGCTGATCATCCTGGGCAGTTGATTTGAAGTCGTATATGCAATGTTTTATTCCAAAGTAGAGCTGAGATCCTTAGATGACTACCCATTTTCTTTTGGTTTTTCCCAGAGAAGATTTTAAAAAGCTTATTAAAATTCAGCAAAAGAAGCCCCACAATTACTTGGGTAACTGTATTCCAGAAGGCATAACATAGCTCTCTGGGTGGCAGGGCCTTATGACAGTTGTAAGAAAGCAGACCCAAACATGTTCTGTTGGGAAATCCTTAGATCTCCATCCAAAACGCAGTCAGCACTACACGAGAAAACTTGCTTGTGTCTCTGGAGTTCTATCGGGCTTATAGGACATTTTTTCCCCTAAAAGTTCAAGATTGGAATCTACTGCAGCAAAGTGATGGCCTGGAGGCATATGTGCAAAAAGCAACTCATTTTTTTAAAGTGAAGTGTTATTTACTTACAGGCACAAAGGGGCTTCTACATTTAAAAGGTCTCCTTTCTAACCCTCCCACTCTCCTCACCCAAACCTTCAGAGGTTCACTGATACCAGGGGCTTGAGTGTCTTTATAGGCAGATTTGGTGCACACATGGCATGTGCACTCAATGAAGATTGGATTTATTTAACCAGTCTTCACTAATGGACATTTAGGCAGTTACTGAGGACCAGAGTGGGCAAGTTGCCAGAAAGTAGGGTTTGAGGTCGTGGTAAAGACCACTTAAAAGGCAGCCTCAGCATAGCTGAAGCTCCAAAGTGAGCATCAACAAATGGCAACATACATACATATATACACTATTAGGTACTTTTTAAAACTTAATGGTCTGTCTTGGTTGTTATTCAGTATCAATACTTACAGAACTCATTCATGAATTTTTGTGGTTGCATAGCATTCCATTATTTGGCTATATGGTAATTTATTTACCAATCTTCCCTAATGGACATTTAGGTTATTTCCCATGTTATACTATTAAAACAATATGTTAGTGCATAACATGGCATGAATTTGATTTGCTACCTCTGTGACCGTATCTGTGAGGTAATTCCTAGAAGCAACATTTCTGGGACCAAGATATGCATTTTAAATTTTGATAGTTTTGCCAACTTGCTCTTCCGGGATGAGATACTAATTTAACTCCTCTACCCTAACAATGTGTACGAGTGTTTGCCTCTTTTATCTATACCTTTATCTAAGTAGTGTATTTTATACTTTTTGCTGTTTGCCAATCTGATATGATAAAAATATTATCACAGAGTTTTAAATATGTACTTTTTCTTATGGCTAACACTGAATATAATTCTATCCATTTGCATTTCTACTTTAGTGATTATCTATATATCCTTTGCTCATTTTCCTATCAGGTTATTGGTCTTTTTCTTATCGATTTGATGGAACTATTTATATTTTGAGGAAATTAAAGCTACTTACATATTGAGAAAACTAATCCTTTTCTATGATATGGGCTATACAGCTTTTTTTTCCCTCAGATTTTGATATTTGCCTTTTGACTTTATGGCAAATAAAGAATTTGTTTTCCTACAGTAGAATTTTTTGATCTCTATGATCTCTGGATTTTTTTTATCATATTTAAAAAGGTATGGGTTCTATATTTTCCCTAGTATTTTCATCTAGCACTTTTATGATTTTTTTTTCATTTAAATCTTTATTCCTTATTTTGGTATAAGGTAAAGAACTTTCTATTTGGATAAATGGAAGAGTTTTGGCTGTGAGGAAGTGTTCTGTTTTTTATTAGTAGTCTCTGGGTTATAACAGCTGGACGTTTCCTAGTAATTTCTCTCTTGTAATGACCTGCTTTGTGTTGATAGGCAGCAAGGAGTCCAGAGAGTTGAAGTGTAGTTGAGTATGGAACAATTTTAAGTCACAAGATTAATGGCAGTTACTGAGGACCAGACTGGGCAAGTTGTCAGAAAGTAGGGTTTGAGGTTGTGGTAAACACCACTTAAAAGGCAGCCTCAGAATAGCTGAAGCTCCAATATGAGCATCAACAGAGGTGATTTTAGCATTTGGAGAATCTGAGCGAGCTATGGTGTTCAAGAAGGTCTTGAGTTGTTTGTGGCCTTCTCTGCTCTGGCTGCTACAGATTCCTTGGTTGACTCTATTTCTCATTGAGTTCAAAAGTGGTTCTCAGCCCCCGCTGCTGCACTGGAGTCTGCTAGGGACATTCTGACATAACCCATCTGAGGTGAGACCTCTAACAACAGCCCTGTGAAAACTCCCCACGTGACTCTGATATGTGGCTAGGACTGAGAACCACAATTAACACCATCAATTTGCCTTCTCTTTGACTCAGGGATTACAATATGTGCCTCAGTGCTTTCAAAGAAACACACAAATTGCCTGGGGGTTTACATACAAAGCTGCCAGGTCTAGCGTGAGACTTGAGGTTCTGTAAGTCTAACAAGCTCCCAGCTAATACTGTGGTTGTTGGTCCCCAGGCCACACTTGTGTGTCTTGAGCTTATTACTCAAAGTGCAAAGCTCTGGCCTACAACAGTCCATGATAGTCAAAACGTATGTTTCTGCAACCTGTCCTCTGGCAGAATTTACTTAGTGTCCAGAAATAATGCTTGAGTCAAGAGATCTGCTTTTCACACCAGCTCTGCCCCTAATTAATTAGTTGTAAGACAGGCTTCTTAAAATTGCTTCAGTTCTTCCTCTTCTTATCTCTAAAATGAGAGGGTTGAGCTGAGTGAACTATATAGTTCCCTTTGTTCCTACATCCTCCCATGCTGGTCCAGGATGTTTTCAGACTGTGTGTGGCTCAGGTTTTTATGTGGACCAGAGGTCTGGATTCTGCAGTTAAGACCTGGCATCCCTCCGTGGTTGGGACCTAGGTGCTTACTTATGGTCTGTTGGGGAAAGTAAAACTCACAAATGCTAAAAAAAAAATTAAAGAGTTAATGTTAAATTTTAAGCTATATTAAGTACAGAGAGAATGCAGAGAAGTTAGAGAATGGTGTTGATTGGAACAGTCAGGGGAAACTTCATTGCCAAGGAGAGATTTGAGATTTGAGTTAACACCATTTACCCAGCTGGATGGACTGCAGGGCTGACATAGGGCAGCAGTTCTCCCGCTTTTGTGTTTGCATGTCTTTAAAAAAAGATCATGGAAGAAGAACAAAATATATTTTTCTGCCTGAAATTAAAACAATGTAGGAGAAGGACCGACTTCTGTGGAAGTAAATGTTTGAAGGAAAATCAAAATGCTAAAATCTCTGTTTTCTATATTAAATTTTTTTCAGGCTAATCTTGACTGTTAAGGAGTGTGATACTGAAAAGGAAATTGTCACTACCAAATATAGGCTGAATCAAAATAGGCTGGTACACCTCTCTGTAGATAATAATAAAGAGTCTTAGAAATTATGTTTAATAGAAACAAAAATTTCTTGAATTATAAGTAATATTGAAAATGACATCTTTCTCTTAACTCATTGAAAAAGAAACCAGATTGAGATTTTATAACATAGGTGCACAGGAATCTTTGATTCATCTGTTTTAACATCAAAGGAGATCTACTTTTGCATTATAATTAGAATTTTATTAAATTGCATATTAATATAATTATGTGACTAGTGCTCACGTATAGAAAATACAAAATAGAGTGGTTATCATCATTTGATGAGTTGTATTTAGTGCACACAGTTTAGCTCTAATTGTTCTCTTGAATGTCATCAGAGTTTTGGCTTTTATTTCTGTTGCTAGATTTATTTTGAAATTGTGGTCTGCTCATACTTTTTCTTGAAAACACATACCATTATAGTTTCTTTATACATTCATGAGCTGCCTATGATGTTTTGGTCAATGATAGACCACATAGATGCCATATATGGTTACAATAAGAGTAACTACCAGTAAATAATACTGGTATTTTTACTATATCTTTTCTGTGTTTAGATATGTTTAGATACACAAATACTTATCATTACATGTTACACTTGCCACAGTATTTAGTATAGCCCCATGCTGTGTGGGTTTGTAGCCTAGAAGGGTCGTAGTCTCCAGGAAAGAATCCTCTCTTGCCTCTTCTAGCTTCTGGTGGTTGATGGAGATTCTTGGCTTCCATTAGCTTGTTCATGCCTACTCCAATCCCCATCTTCATGAGATTTGCACTTCTGTGTGTTTGTGACACCGTATCCAAATTTCCCTCTTCTTAGAAGGAGATTAAGTAATCACTTCTTCCTTAGTTAATATTTTATTTATTTATTATTTTTATTTTTTATTAAATCATAACTTTGTACATGGATGCATTTATGGGGTTCAGGGTACTGCTTCGATATACAATGTGAAATGTTTACATGGAACTAAGTAACACATCCATCACAATTATACTCATTTCTTAATAGTTGTGAAATGTACCATTGCATCATGCACATTAGGTGAGGTCCCCCCAAATACCCTCCCTCCGCCAATATCCCTCTCCCCTCCCCTCTCCTCTTGCCTTCTACTTTCTGGGCTATAGTAATGTTTTGCCACTCATATTAGTGTGTAGATGATTATATATTGATTTCATAGTAGTATTGAGTACATTGGATACTTTTTTTTTCCATTCTTGAGATATTTTACTAAGAATATGTTCCAGCTCCATCCAGGTAAACATAAAAGATGTGAAGTCTCCACCTTTTTATGGCTGCATAGTATTC
>CAUYON010011254.1:0-30310 GCA_963573935.1 Arctocebus calabarensis
AAAGAAGGAAGGAAGGAAGGAAGGAAGAAAGAAAGAAAGAAAGAAAGAAAGAAAGAAAGAAAGAAAGAAAGAAAGAAAGAAAGAAAGAAAGAAAGATGGATGGAGAAAGGAAGGGAGGGAGAGAAGGAAGGAAGGAAGGAACGAAGGAAGGAAGGAAGGAAGGAAGGAAGGAAGGAAGGAAGGAAGGAAGGAAGGAAGGAAGGAAGGAAGGAAGGAAGGAAGGAAGGAAATGAGCAAATGGAAGAATGGAACCCAGGGAAATAGTTAAGAAATCAAAAGCTTCCCCAGCAACTGGGAGACCGCCAGAGAGGAGAGTCACTCTGTGTTCTGGGTTCAGCAGAGCAGAGGACAGGCACCTGCCCTCACAGCGGTCAGGGGAAGCATGGTCAGGGGAAGCATGCTCGGGGGCCTGGTAATCAGCCAGGGGAAGAAGGCGGACGGACCCACACCCACTCCACCAGCCCCGCCCTCCATCCCACCTCCCTCCCCGCGCCCTCTCTCAGCTGTCCTCCACTTTAGATGGCCACTGGCCTTTATTCTCTGCTTCTCTTGAGCACAGTGGACCCCCAGGAGGGGAATCTATCAGTCCTTCCCGCCTTAATGAAGATTTCAGGCTCTGTGTTCCCCTATTCAGAGCCTCCTCCATGAGATTGTCCATTTCACAAGTGCGGTATATACAGCCAATCCTCATCTCATTCACAGATCCCATGTTTACCAATTGATCTACTCACCAAAATTTATTTGTAACCCCAAAATGAACTCTTACAGCATTTTTGTGGTCATTCACAGACATGCGCAGAGTGGTGAAAAATTTGAGTCAAACAAGCTAACATCCTGCCTTTATGTTTCAGCTCCCGTGCTGGAAACAAGTATCTTCTCACATTCTGTTCTGCACTATGTTTGCAAATTTTTATGCATTTGGTTGGTGATTTCACCATTTAAAATGCTCTTCCCTCCAATGTAATGCTAAGGTGCCATCTGCTCTTTCCAAGAGATGTTCCTCATAGACAAAAATACATACGTAAGTTTCATTTATGAATAATTATAGTATTATTGGTATTGAGTTTAATGTTAATGAATCAATAATATGTGTTAAAGAAGATGTCTTTAAACAGAAACAGACATAACACAGGATGGTTATCTATAGGGTTGCCATAAAGTTTGTGTGCAATTTGAATTAATCTATATTAATCAGTGGATGAAAATATTGTGACCAGAGGCTTAGAAGAACCTAACCTTGTATTTCCTGTAGGATCAATTTTTCAGTATTCATTTCTTCAGTGTTCACTGCAACCTGATAGACCCTACCTGCCATGAATAATGGGAATCAACTGTGTATGTATTTGTATACGGTAGAACGTCTTTAAAAGTGACTCCCCAAGACTCTGTAACAAGGTGATCAGCACAAGGAACTAGCCTACTGATACGTACAGGTACTTTACTTTCTTGTATAGCTTTTATTAGAAAATGCATAATATGATGCATAATAATCAAAACACAATAAACTCATACATACAATGTCATACAAAATCAATACATTTATTTTTGCCTCATAGTTTAATCATTCTTTATTTAAAAAAGTCATTCTGGGTCTGCTTCTTATTCTTTTTTTTTTTTTGGTGGAGACAGAGTCTCACTCTATCGCCCTCAGTAGAGTGCTGTGGAGTCACAGCACTCACAGCAACCTCCAACTCCTGGGCTTAGGTGATTCTCTTGCCTCAGTCTCCCAAGTAGCTGAGACTACAGGCACCTGCCACAGAGCCTGGCTAATTTTTTTTTTTTTTTGATGCAGTTCAGCCAGGGGCGGGTTTGAACCCGCAGCCCTCGGTATATCGGGTCGGCGCCCTACTCACTGAGCCATAGGCGCCACCCTGCTTCTTATTCTTATTACAAGAAAGCCCTTCTGTATTAAGAAAGTTTCCTCTGAATGCTGGCTATACCACTCAGCATACCTGGGCATTTTTCCCCCAGCAAATGACTTCAACTGCATTATCAGATGCCTGGCATCCTCTTCTTTTGGAGTCTCTGCAATTTTCGTATCATCCTCTTGCTTCTTCCACTTCATCAGCTGCTTCATGCACTTTTACACTGGTCTGTACTTTAGTCAATATCATGTGAAAACTTGCGTCTGGGTCAAGTTCATTACAGGTTGCCACTTCATCAACCACTGTGACAAAATCTTCAAATTATGCCACGGGAGATGAACTGTCAGATGGGGCCAAAACATAATGCTCTTGAGTTGTGACAAACCCAACTTGCTTGAAACATTTCTGTATCATTTCTGGCTGAACTTCTTTCCAAGTAGAACTGATCCAGAAGACAGCATCCAGGGCATTAACTGATACAGCAGACAAAATTGCTTCCTCGGGTGGACCACAGGTTTGTGTTTGAGTAAGGATCCACTGCAGGAGCTGAGCTCAGTAGTGCATTTAATTGTTTTGATGGTACTTTGGTCAAGAGATTTTTGAGGTTATGTTTGGAGGCAGAAATTTCAGTGTCACATTTGTAAGATGATTAGCGTTTGGCTAGCCAGGAGAGTTATCTACTGTCAATAAAATAGACCATTTCTTCTTCATTTCTCAGTAGATGCCCTTTACTCCACTTCACAAATAGGACACAGTCATCCATGAGTATTTGTTTGACCTCCAAGTGGCGGAGGTGGCTTTCCCTATTTACTAGTCGCCCTGGGCTTTAGCTTCTGTCCGGGTGATTGAGCACAAAGCAGAACCCTGAAAGTTTCCCCCTCTTACATTTATCACCCTTCATGACAAGGCATCTTCAAAGAGTCCACACTTGTTAGTGTTAAAGATGTCATCATCTCTAACATCTGGAAAAGTCCAAGAACTTTTTGATGAACTTTTCCATAACTTCTCCTAAGAAGAGAGATTCACCTCATAAGACTTTCTGGGAGACTTCATATCACAGTTTAAATTTCTTCAGCCAATGACTTGATGCTTAGAAATCTGTCACCCAGAATTTCTATTCAAATTTTTTAGCAACTTCTTGGATTATGGCCTGAAATTTGAGCATTAATTGCCCTTATTTGTTTGAACCGGCTTAATGTGGCTGCATTGATTTCATCAAGGACAGTCCTCCTCCTTTTCCACTGTAGGTCTCCACTTTCCTTACCATATCTCTCCTGGTATTCACACTTATGTTTTTGGATGTTGCCAACCATATATAGTCTTGCTAAAACCAAAATGTTCTATTATCTTTCTTTGGCTCCAGCCTTCCAGAAAATGTAGATCAACCTTTTCCTTCAATGTCAACTCCTTGAATTCTTTCCTTTGGGCCATAGTGTCCCCATTAATTGTAAACTTTTCAGTAATTGCAGGATGTACCTACAATTCTACCAGCCTTTCACATTGGGAAAAAAATCTTCCACAACACATGATAAACAATAAGATGTTAGAACTAATCCAACATGTGGTAATAAACACCATGCAATAAAACATGGAAAAAGAACTTACACTGAAAAAAAAATAATACAATGAAGGGGCAAAGTCCACATCCTCTACCCCTTGGTATAGAGTGGACTCAACTGGTCACATTATAGAGGGTAAACTAATATTGTGTGTCACAGTCCAAGTGGTCAAGATAAAACTCATAGAGGTGGTCAACTTACAAAGGTCAGTCTTCCGTAGAGTACATGGGGTGCATGTCCAGTCTATGAAAATTAAGGTCAACTTAAGGAGATGGTCAGTGTAGGAAGGGGGCCAACTATGGAAGTTCTACTGTATTTGTATGTGTGTTATGTACCACATACACACACACATCCTGTAAAATCCTCAAGTTTTCATTTTGGCTTTGAACCCTAAAAGGCCATGATTCTAAGCACAAGCAGGGCAAACAGAAATAGTCAAATTATGGCTCTATCTTTCCTGATGACCAGACAGGGTCATCTAATTCATGAACTCATTTTCTTTATGAGGATTAAGGCTAACATCTCTACTTGTGGCATTTCCTCTGCCACCTCTGTGTCCTTGCCCTGTCCTTTCTTTGCTAGAAAGAGTCTTAGCCTGGAGGAAGACTGGGCCAGACAGCTAGCCAGCCTCACTTTCATTCCTGGGGCCAGCAGTACCCTCCTGGCCAATCATTTAAACACATAAATGCAATTTCCCCCTATCTCATCTATACAAGAGATTTTTCTTCACCTAATCACTTGGAATAACTAGAAAGTATATTATAAAGCATGAAGTTCCATGTAAATGTGAGCTGGGGAATTAAGCAAAAGAGAGGATAGGGGCATTGGACATAGACCTCTGAGTTGTGAGCCTGGCTCTGACATTTGTTAGCACTGTGACCTTCAGCAAATGTCTTAACTTCTCTGGGATAACTCAAAGCAGATTAAATGGATGAAAAAAAGAAGAGAAGGAAGATCTTAACAATTCCCAGGCACCTGGGCACCAGGATGAAGGCCTTCAACTTCTCCTCTAACCCTCAGAGGTGCCCCAAAGGCTTCCTCCATCCCTGTTGTGCTGAGGTTCTAACAGTCATCCTGCCCAAGGTCATAGGTACGAAGCGGAAGTGAGATTTCACTGAAGTTGGCAGTTCTTTTCTTCTTTCTGCCAGGGACCCTTGGGAACACCCTGGTAGAATCATGTCTTCCCATTACAAGGGAAAGAGCCAACGTCATTGGGAAGTTGATTTATAAAGAATTTCATAAGGCCCCACCCAAGAAACATGTCAGTACCTTTGAGACAAGCACTGACCTTTTGCATATGAACTGCTCTTGTTTTCTGGGAGACTGATCTCACACCAGGCCTGAGGCCAAGCCCAAGAACACTAGTCTCAACAGAATGGGAAAAAGAAGACTATCACCCCCTTCGCTGTTTTTAAGACGGTGTGCACCACCTACAAGCCCCATTTGTCTAGAGTGACAGAGGCCCCCTTGGGAAGAGATAAATTACCTGCTCTTATGGGCATTGACTCACACGCCCCTTCTGTGAAAAAACATAGGGAAAAAAAACTTTATTTTTTTTTAATTGAAAAACATCGAGAAGCAGTAAGATTTCCTCTCTCCTTTTCTTTGTTTTCCTGGCAATGTCTGTTGACCCATCTGGTATTGCATGTAGCAAAACTCAGAGACGTCTTTCCCTGGGAAGTCCCTCATGGAGAGGAGGGGGCACATGGCTTGGTGGAATGGGGAACACTGGATCATTTACCACAATCGATTTTCTCCAAATCAGATAGTAGTCACTTAGAGTTTACAAAATATATACGCATTGGCACCTTTGGAGTCCTTCGAGGTGGCTGTTAGTCTCATGATTCACCTTTTACAGAGGATACAGGTAGAGGTCAAGGAGAAATGACTCATGCAAGGCCCCACATCCCATGCCTGCATTCTTCCCACTGGTTCTGGTGCCACGCCAGAGGAGGCCAGACTGTGTGGGACACAGGCTGTGTGTCTATGAGGCCTTCCCCAGCCCATTCTTACCATCAATCAGCAGGCAGAAGAAGCAAGGTCCTATGGCAGGAGAAAGCTAGGCCAGACAGCTAGCCAGCCTCGCTTACATTCCTATACAGAGGCCTCCAGCGCACAGAAGTTTCCCAGAAAAGCTTCCTGGAAGTGAGACCAGTCACATTCTTGCTTTCCTGGAAATAGCTGGACTTTGAGACAGCTGGCATCACTGGTGACAGGTTGCCATGGCAGCCTTGTTTTCCAGGAAGACCAGAGAGGGAATGAACAGTGGGTTCAATACATTTTAGGCTGTGTATGTCTATGCGTCCTTGTGTCGGGGTGGGGGTTGGGGAAGCAGCCACTTTAAGCACAATATCAGCCTCTTTTAAGCCTCCACCAATGGTTCTCAATCTTCCTAATGCCTGTGACCTTGAGCACATGTCTTAACTTCTCTGGGATAACTTTAATATAGTTCCTCATGTTGTGGTGACCTCCAACCATAAATTTATTTCCAATGCTACTTCATAACTGTAATTTTTCTACTGTTATGAATCATAATGTAAATATCAGGTATGCAGAAGACCCCCAAAGGGGTCGCGACCCACAGGAGTCTGGACCACTGCTCCAGACAAATGGGGTTCTAGTAGCAGACCCTGTTCTCTTGACATGACTCCTGGCTTATAGCCCCAGGAAAACTCCACGCCACCAGCCCCACCTTCCAGGGGGAGGCAGGGAGGTGTGGGGCGGCTGGTGGTATGGCGGGTGCTGCCTTTTTCACACTATGACACTCATAGAAAATGGTAGCATTTCTATGACTCAGGAGGTCAATGGGGGAGGCTGCTATCAGCTGAAGAGAAGGGCCTAGGGCCCCCCAGCCACCCCAAGGGGCACCTACTGGGTGCTCTTAGAGCTGGGCCTGGACACCAGACAGGCCTGAGCTCCTTGATGTCCCTGCACCCAGCATGCTCTGCAGAAGGACCGGCAGCATCACTGTCACCTGGGAGACCTGCAACATCAGAATCTCCACTGGAACAAAACTCCCTGGTGATCTGCTGGCTGCTCTGCCTGTCCCTGGTTTTGACCAGAGGATGCAAACACAGATACCCAAGGGACCAGACAACCACTAGGAATCAGGAGCGCAGGTGAGGAATTCAAGGACCCAGAAAGGTGTGACCAACCTACAAGGAAAGCCCCAGCTCAGCCCAGCCAGGTAAGGCACTGAGAGGCCAGCAGCCCGGCAAGACTCATCTTCTCATTCTCTGATCAGAAGTCAATTCTCAGACCTCCAACATGAACCCTCCTGATTTTAAAATATTGGCAACTAGGCTCAGCGCCTATGGCTCAATGGGCTAAGGTGCCAGCCACGTACTTCTGAGTTGGCGGGTTCGAATCCAGCCCGGGCCCGCCAAACAAAAATGGTGGCTGCAACCAAAAAATGGCCGGGCATTGTGGTGGGTGCCTGTGGTCCCAGCTACTTGGGAGGCAGAGGCAGGAGACTCGCTTGAGCCTAGGAATTGGAGGTTGCTGTGAGCTGTGAGCACTCTATCCAGGGTGATAGCTTGAGGCTCTGTCTCAAAAAAAATAAAAAATAAAAAATATTGGCAACTAATCTAAAAATCTTTTGAAATGCTCTATAGACTAAATCAAATAGCCACCTATTTAATTTGGGGGGTGCCTCCCACTTCAGACAAAAGACACCAAGTTTGCCCTTGTCATCCCTTTCCAGGGACCATGGACCCTAGCAGTTAAGGCCCATTAGGTAGACCCAAAAGTTCAAGTCCCTGCTCAACCACATTCTATGTATATAACCATGGGTGAGCGCTTGACGTGCAGTTTTTCATCTTTAGAATGTCTCTAATAAATGCCCCTAGTGGGTGAGAGGTTACCCTGAAGACATACTGAAATAAGGCACTTCAGAAATTCTGTGCTACTTAAGAGATGTTGACTGGCATCCCTAGGATCCGAGTGCTTCTGTGCAAACAGATCACCCTGTTAACCACAGCCTCTCATTCACAAGGCTTGGACTAGGGCCCACTGGGCTACTGTGTTTTCAAGGAGCTCCCAGGCAATCAGTGTTGTGTGGCCAAGTTCAAGGCAGGCATACATATTAAGGTTTTGCAGGTCAGATGTGGCAGCTACTCCATCTGCCCTTGTCGTGCAAAAGCCGCCGTAGACGATGCATAAATGAATGAGCAAGGCTGCGTTCCCATATAACTTTATTTATAGATACTGAAATTTAAATTTCATATCATTTTCACATGGCACGGAATAGTGTTCTTTTGATTTTTTTTTTCAATTACAGTAGTTCCCCTTTTATATGAGGAATTCCAAGACCCCAGGGGGATGTCTGAAATGGCATTTTGTATCAAACCCTATATATACTGCTATTTCCTACACATTCATACCGACAATAAAGTTTAATTTATATATTAGGCACGGTAAGAGATTAACAACAATAATCATAAAATTGAAGAATTATAACAATAGACCATAATAAGTCATGCGAATGTGACCATTTCAAAATTCATTATTATACAGTAGTCCCCTTTTTTAGGACCATAGTGGACTATAGGTAACTGGACTTGTGGAAAGCAAAAGCAGGTGAGGGAAGACTACTGTATTTAGAAATGTGAAAAACCTTCTTAACCCATAGGCTACACCAAAACAGGCAGTGGGCTGGCTTTGACCTCAAGCTGTAGTTTTCAAACCCCTGATCTAGGGCATCTTCAACTCCAAACCTGGGTCATCTCCCTCTCCCACCAGACTGAAGCTCAGGGGGGTGCACAAGCTGTCCCTACTGACTTCAGCTCCCCTCCTGTCCTGGGCCAGGGCTCTGGTCAGCGGAAAGCCCTATCCTTGGCCTGCCCTACACAATGCGTAGGCGCCTGGGAAGAGGAGGTGTTGCTTTTCAGGGCTGACACTTGACTGGTGCCTCCCTTCCCCTCCATTCAATCTCACGGTCACACTGCAACTCTATAAACATGCAGTCAAAAGAATCAGTGACCTGGGAGCTCAATAACAACAGAAGAAGTTTTCATTTATTAAAGGGAAGAGCAAAGGAAAGGAACCAGCACTGATAAGCAAGATAATTAGACGGTTCTCCAAACAGTCCATCAAACCCTCCGTCGTTCCCATCACCTTCCACCAGCCCTTCCGGCCCTGGCAGCAAGTGACCCAAGCTGCCGGGGCGAGGACATCCTCTGGGCTCTGAGTACTGGCCTTCAGGAGAATTGGAGGAGGACTTTTTTGAGCTTAAGACTAATGGTTTGTGATAGTTTGAATGTTAGCATCACTCTAAAATTTATGTTTGAAGCTAATGTCTGTTGTGATAGTATTAAAAGATAATTCCTTTGGGAAGTGATTAAGTCAGGAGGTCTCTACCCTCAGGAATGGAATTAGTACTCTTATAAAGAGGAATAGAGAACTGTCCCTTTTGCTGTGTGAGGACGCAGCAACAAAGCACCATCTATAAAGACCTCACCAGACATTGCATCTGCTGGAGACTTAACCTTGGACTCCAACCTCTAGAGCTGTGAGCAATGCATGTCTATTGCTTATAAATTATCCAGTCTAAGGTCTTTTGTTATAGCATTCCTGACAGATTAAGAATGACATGGCTGTTATATTCATTCAACAAATATAGATGGATTTGGTGCCTGACTGTTTTGCTTAGGGAGTCAATAAATGTTCATTGAATATCTTGGCAACTATTTTATGAACATTTATTGTTTTTAAGCTGGATGCTAGGTTGGAGGACTCTTAGTTAAGATCCAGAGGTGAAAATGCCATGATTCCTATAAAAAGGGAATTTATAAACACAAGACACAGATACACACCAAACTTCAGTCTTACCAAAATTATCACCCACAGATCAAATCTAGCCCCACCCCCATCACTAGCTTTGTTAATAAAGTTTTATTGTAATATGACCCTGCCTACTTGTATACATACTGGCTATGGCTGCTATCACACTACAGCATTGGCATGGAATAGTTTTTATGACCTGCTAAATCTAAAATATTTATCATTGGACTCTTCACAGAAAAAATTCAGTGTTCCGTGGCCTAATGCAATGCTTTTTCAAAAATGTGTATGATAAACCCCAGTAAGTAATGTTTTTCCTTGCACCTGATTCCCAGATACTATGCATTTACCAGGGTAAGTTTTACAGACTAATCCTTGCCCTTACCACAAACAAGGTATTCTGTTCCAGTGTATTGCATTTTTTTAAATGTTGGTTGTGACCCATTAAATTGATTTGATGACCCATTTTAAACCCATGGTTTGAAAAATCCTGTCTTCCTGGAAAGCAAATCATCTTCATTCATTCAAGCACTTTCCACATGCCAGGCACTATTCTAGGCACTGCAGTACCAGACGCAGCCAAGTCTAGGTGTCTGTGGAACTTACATTCTGTTGGAGGGGGGAGAGCAAATGATGAAAGAATAAACAAATAAATCTATGATGTTTCCAGTGATGAGAAGGGCTCTGAAGAAGGAAAAAATGGAGTAAGAGACAGAATGTGATGGGGTATGATCAGGAAAGGCACCACGTGAAGAAGGTGAGAGTGAACTATGTGGACATGTACAGGAAAAGCATGATAGCAGAGGGAACAGCACAGATGATGGCCCTGAGGCAGGAACCTGCCCCATGTGGTTAAAAAAACAGAGAAGATCAGCAGGATAGGAGCGAGCACTGGAGGAGAAATTTGTAGGAAATAAGCTCTGAAAGTAGAGACGGGTGGAGGAGGATCACATAGACTGTGTCCTAGGCTCAAAGCAGGATAAAGTAAAACCTACAGCCAAAGTGCAAGCCACATGCTAAGAAAGGCGCCCGGATAAGGCTGAACCATGATGGAGGAGGAAGCTCCACTGATTTATTCATTTGTCAGAAAGCGTGTACTGTATGTGTATAGACACTGTCTGAGGCAATGACACTGTGCTGACCCAAAGAATAATACAGGGCCTCTTGGAAGAGGTCGATTTCTAATGGAGATAACAGCTATGTAAGCAAATGGACCCACTGTCATAGAAAGCACTGTCAGGGAGAGGAGGTGCACCTACGAGGGCCCCAGGGAAGACTTCCATAAAAGGGAAACTTCATCTATGTCTCCAAAGATGAGGAAACATCGCAGCTGGAGAAAGCAGAGGAAAGCATCCCAGGTGGCAGGAATGGACGCAAAAGTGTGAAGGCCTAAGAGAGTATTGCCAGCTGCTTGGCCTGGTGGGAACAGCGATTCCTAATGCTGGCAGTGCATTCAAAGTGCCCAGGAAGCATTAAAATTATACCCCTGCATGGAGCCTAGTCCCAGGGACTCTGATGTGATTGGCCAGAGTAAGGCCCGAGCATTGGCATTTTTTTATCCCATGTGACAGCCATGTGATGCCAATGATAACAAGCTCTGGCTAGACGAAGAATAGGAAGAGACAATGAGGGCAGGGCCAGGTCACAGGATGCATTTATGCTGCACTCTAGAATATGGCCTTTACCTGCTAGGTAACAGAGAGACCCCCTGGTGAGTTTTAAGCAAAGAATGAATGTGGTTGGAATTCTTCATTCTGGCACCCTTGAGAACAGCAGAGAGGTGCGGAGGTGGGCGAGGAGATTAGAGCCTGGGCCAGGACCTGTAAGGAAAAAAAAACTGTGGCAATTCAGAGAAGAGATGATAAGGATTTGAATCCAGGCAGTGTCCGAGGCAGTGAGGAATGAGATAAGGGTATAGTCGAGTGATATGGGAAAGGCAGAATTGAGTGAACGTAGGAACTGATTGGATGCCAGGGAGGAAAAGAAATCAACACTATGACGATTCTATTACTGAAACAGGAAATCAAGAGGAATAGTCCTGAGAGGGGAAGATAATGGGTTTGGGTTCTATCACTTTGAATTTGAGGTACCTGGAAAAAATAATAATCTTTAATCATGTTTTACTTGTATAAATTTAAGGGGTACAAGCACAATTTTATTACATGAATGTATTGTGTGGTGGTAAAGTCTGGGCATTTAGTATAACCATTGCCCAAATATTACTGTACACTGTACCCATTAATTTCTCATCCAACACCCCCTTCCACTCTCCCACCCGAGGATCCCGAGTCTTCTATCCCATGCTCTGCTGCCCTGTGTGTTTGTTACTTACCTCCCACTTACAAGGGCGGACATGCACTTGACTCTGAGTTGTTTGATTTAAAATAATGGTTTCTGGTTCCATCCATGTTGCTGAAGAAGACATAGTTCTGTTCTTTTTCATGGTTAGATAGTATTCCATTGTGTATATGCCACATTTTCTGAAATATATCCAATCATCCATTGGTAGACACTCAAATTGATTCCTTATCTTTGCTATTGTGAATAATGCTGTGATAAACCTCAGTGGAGTGCAAATGTCTTTTAGATACGATGATCTCTTTTCCTTTGGGTAGCCACCCAGTAGAGGAATGGTTGGATTGAATGGTAGTTCTATTTTTAGCTCTTGGAAAAATCTCCATACTGCTTTCCATACAGGTTATGCTAATTTACATTCCCACAGAGTATGAGAGTTCCCTCTTCTCCACATCCTCACCAACATCTATTATTTTTTTGGCTTTTTAATAATAGCCATTCTGACTGATGTTTAAGATAATAGCTCATTGTGGTTTTAACCTGCATTTCTCTGATGATTGTAATGTTGAACATTTTTGTAGATGTGTTGGCCATTTGTATGTCTTCTTTTGAAAAATGTCTGTTCATGTCCTTTGCCCACTTTTTAGTGGGGTTGTATGTTGTTTATTATGGTTGTGTTGTTTGAGTTCCTTGTTAATTCTGGATATCAGTCCCCTGGTTTATAGTTTGCAAATAATTTCTCTCATTCTGCAGGTTGTCTGTTCATTCTGTTGATTATTTCTTTTGCTGCGCAAAAGCATTTTAGTTTGATTAAATCTCATTTGTCTATTTTTTGGTTTTTTTCGTTCATGCTTTTGAAGTCTTAGTCATGAATGTCATGAATTCTTTGCTTACACTACTGTGCAGAAGAGTTTTCCCTCGGTTTTCTTCTAGTATTTTTATAGTTTTAGTTCTTACATTGAAGACTTTGATCCATCTTGAGATAATATCGTGTGAGATAAGGGTCCAGTTTCATTATTCTGCATGTGGCTATCCAATTTTTCCAGCAACATTTATTGAAAAGGGTGTCCTTTTCCCAGTGTATGTTTTTATCAACTTTGTCAAAGATCAGTGGACTGTACATACATGACTTTATTTCTTGGTTCTCTATTCTGTTCTATTGATCTATGGGTCTATCTTTATAGCCATACCACGTTGTTTTGGTTACTGTAGCCTTCTAGTATCATTTGAGGTCAGGTAATGTGAAGTCTCCAGCTTTGTTCTTTCTGCCGAGGACTACTCTGTCTATTCAGACTCTTCTTTGATTCCATGTGGATTTTAGGATTTTTTTTTCTAATTCTGTGAAAAATGACTTTGTTATATTGATAGAGATTGCCTGGAAATGGTAGATTTCTTTGGGCAACATGGCCATTTTGATGATATAACTACTCCTATCCATGAGCATGGAATATTTTTCCATTTGTTTGCGTTGCCTACAATCTCTTTCATTAGTGTCACACCCCATGCTTCATGTTTTATGTACATTGTCTTATTTAATTGTCACAACAGCTCTATAATGAAGACAATCTTACTATCCCCCTTCTACAGCAGGGAAAACTGAAGGTCAGAGAGCTAAGTAAAGAGGAAGGATGATGAATGACAGCTGTTACTGTGTGCACATCTACTTTGCACAAAGCTAGGCACATGGTGAATGCTCAGAAAATGGCAGTACCATTAAGCATTATTATCTTCTCCCCACTGTGGGAAGAACTCAAGCAAAATCTGCAGAGAAGGGAACCAGTCACATTTGGGAGCCTGTGTGTACATGAATGCCTCGGTGTGTGTATACATATTTCAATAGACCCAAACGCAGGCAGTTGCTATTTTATTTTTGGCTCTAATGAGGCACCTCAAATACCTCTTGATCTTACCCCTTCACCAGCCCTATCCCAAACCCACCCAGACTTATTGAATTTCTTCTTACAAAGTTAATTTCAGTCTACTCACAGTTGTTCTGTTCTATGCAGGGACTAGTCTTGTTGGCCATGCTGCCAGAACAAGGTTTTTTCCCTGGTAGAGAGAAGAGGAACTTTTTTTTTTCTTTAATACAGCTCATCTTGCCTGGTCCAATGCCAAATAAACAAAGCTGCTATTCATTTCAATATCTCTCCATCTCTATTGTGCCCAGAGTCATTTAGCAGCAGAGCCTCTTGGGCTGTCTCTCCAAGAGCCTGGAACAGCCAATGTTCCAAAAGTGAGTGTTGTGAAAATAGAATCCCAATTAATGAGACCATAGAGAGCAAGACTGTTGTTTTGTTGGTGAGTGCAGGAGCAAACATTATGTTTACAGTTGTAGTTGGAAAATGCTAGATCCTTAAATGTGGCCTCAGCTAAAAGCTTCAGCTGGCACATTATTAGTTTATGACTCAGGAGCAAGTAGCTGCAGGAAGAACTTAGAACTGGGCCTCTGCTCTCCTGCAGACCCTGTCCTCACACCACCAGCACCCCCCCAGAGGATGTGTCTCTGGTCCTGTTTTTCTTGCTACCACCCTCAATATCAAAGCTAACTCTACCTGTGACTCATTCATAATCTCTCAATATTGGGGTTAGAGAGGATTTCAGAGATATGGAATCTACCCTTCCACCCGGTGTTTCCTCAACAATGCCCTTTGGTCTTTGTTCAATGAAAACATTCTCTGTATAAAATACATCCTACTAGGGCTGTTCTTGATGAAGAGAGGAGATCTAGAGACCAACCCAACTGTTCTTGCATGGCTCCATCCCCTCCCTGGAGTCCAGTTTGAAAACCAATCTCTTAGGTCCAAAGAATGCCCAGGTACCATGGTCAACATCCATTTATTCATTCAGTACATGGTTCCTAACACCTCCCAATGAGCAAGGAGCAAGGGATACAGTAGTCAATGTAGCATGTAAAATCTCTACTCCCTTGGAGCTTATATATTTACTTATTGTCTGGGGGAGAGGGAGATAAAACGAAAAGGTAATTCGAGATAATGACAAGTGAGAATATAATAAAATGTGACAGGGGAATGGAGAAGCTGCTTTAGGTTACATGATCTAGAGAGGCCCCTGGAGTAGGTGATAATGAAACAGATGTAGAGAGACATCTACATCTGCCTAGCTATATGCCTACCTGCAGAAAGGGCTACATAGACAGAGGGGGTAACACGGGCAAAGGCCCTGAGGCAACGTTGAGCTTGGGGAGTTCTAGGAACTAGAGGAGGGAGGGAGGAGCAGGTGGTAGGAGATGAACTCAGAGAAACCCCAGGGCCAGGGCATGTCAGACCTCACTGGTGCACATTGTAAGACACTGAGGCAGGATGGGTTTCGTTCACATGCTGTCGGCACACCCCACGATGGTGATTTTGTTCCCTGCTGAAATCATGAAATTTGGATAATTTCCTCCTTCATAAAGGAGGGCTCTGGATAGAGAGCCAGGAGTCCTAACCCCTAAAAAAAAAAATCCCTCCCCTCTGCTCTAGATTTGCCTTCTTCCCATTTCTTCACAGTTGTACCCTCCTAGCAAAATGACTTCCCTCTAGGGGGCTTCAGCTTCCTCTTCCATAACACGAATGGTCTGTGCCATGCCCTTGCGTGTGAAGTCCTACGTGGAACTTGACATTAGAGATAAAAGTGGTGTTCCATTCAATAACTTTACATTTATAACATGTATTATTATAACATACATCAAGAGAGCAGTAAGGCCCTTTTGATGAACTCAGTTGTGCATCGATGGCCTCAGCACCCAACTTTTCTTTCCATTTCATGTCCTTGAGTAGCACAGTATTGAGTTTTAGTATTTCTCCAACTTGAAATAAACCAAGAGGGAAGGAGAAGGCTTACTCTGAAGGCTGCCTTCGAAGGCGTTACCCAGACAGTTTAACAAACATTTGAGTGCCCTTTCTGGATGCTTTAAAAATCAAGGTTTTAAATGTTTTATTTTAACAAATAGTAATCAAACATTTGTGCAACATATCAAACCCTTCCAGGGTACTGAGAAACAGCCACTATGCATAAACTGTCTTCCAACTCAGCTCTCTTGGAGGAAAGGGGAAACAGCACCGAATTTGTAATGTTTACCAATGTCTGGGATAGAAATGCTTCTGCCACCGATGATTTCAAGCTAAGAGTGATTTAATAACTGGCCCACAGACTTTCTAAATATTTAGCAATCACCTCTCATACGCAATTGTGAGTCAGTGTCAGGATGCCATCATTTCCAGCCCTGGTTCATAGTAGGTATTTCTGGGTAGAGCCCCCTTGAACGCTGCCACCCAAACACAACATCCACAGTGGCACCACAAGGCCCGGAGCCATGGAGTAGGGTAGGGAACAGGGGGAAGCACACAGCTGGAGGTGCTAGAGTTCTGTGCTGGTTTGTTATCAGGAATGGCCAGAGTGTGACACCAGGGGCAGGAATGGTGAGATTTTCTTAAGTCAGGTCCTCCCAAACCCACCTGAGAGGGTGGGTTTATGCACCTCACATCAGATCACACCTTGGAGTGTGACTGTGATGACTCACGCAGTCCTCTGAGCCTAGCGTGGCCTCTGCCACTGCAGCGTCTCACTGTCTGCAGTTTTTCTCCTGGGCTAGACCTTAAGAGCAGAAACCGTGGTGGGAGCCCCAGTGACCAGAGATGGCCTGATATGCCCATTAATTTACTCAACAAATACTAATGAAGCCAATACTCCTTGCCAGGCAATGTTCTGGGCACTGCGCACGCAGTGGTGAACAAAACCAAGTCCATGCCTTTGTGAAGGGCTGGATTCTAGAAGACACTCAATAGGTAAGGCTGTATCATCATCAGCTCCCTGTGGTCACTGCTCTTAGGAGGCTGGAGGGGCAGAGCTTTCAATCATTTTCTTTTCACCCAAGCTAGAACCCCAACAAGAGCAAGACTACTTCACAGTCCTTTGGTTTTATTTTTTAATTTGTGACTTTGGTTGGGATAAGGACTCGAAAGCCTATTAGGGTGCCATTGTCATTGGTTAAGTGTTGGGGGATGAGGCCACTGGTTCTGCATTTATCCACTAGAATCCATTAACATCTTAGGCTGGAGTGTTTCACAGGTTAAGAGGCCCTGAGAAGAAGAATGGATGGAGTGAGCTGGAAATTTCCTGGAGACAGAATGAGCAAAAGGCCCAAGTCTCTGTCCACACATCACCCCAACTCCCACCCCCTGAATCCAGGGCCCCACACAAATCCCAGATCCCAGATAAATGGGGCAGGGGCAGATGCTGCCTTCATATCTCATCCCAGGACCAGTCACTCCCACTCCCCACTGGTCATTCTGGGCATCAGGGTCCAGAAGAAAGAAGACAAAGGTGAAAGAGGAGAGAAATAGAGAGGAAAACAGAAAGAGAAGGGGAAAGGATGGTCTGGGGAAGTTTGCTCCTGTTCAGACCTGAAATCCTAGTAGAACACAAAAGGCCCTCCCCAGTCTGCCCCCAGTAGCACCATAGCTCTAAAGACAGAGACGCCTGCGGCCTTGATCCTACAGGTCACCTGTTCTGTTAATTTATCCACCGTGTTTTAAAACAACACAAATACACGTTGCCTTTGCTTTGCTTCCATAAATATATTTTTAAATGGCATTTTATATCACCACCATAGATCATGAGTTTTATGGGCCAGATCATTTTTCCTAATGCACATTGAAGTAAATATCTATTAGACTTTCAGACGTTCCTTTGTGGGGCCTCTAAATCGTAGTGTCAGCCAGCAGTGTCATGTACTGTGGGTCACTGGCGGAGAGACATTGGCACCCTGGTGCTGAACAGACTTGAAGCCAGTCTTGGCCCTTGGCTCCTGAGTAAATAACCCTGTACGAGTCACCTGTCCTCCCTGCATGCCTCCTCTGCAAAATGAGAGGGTAGACTCCATGTCCTGCCGTGTCCCTTCACTCTGAGGTTCTGAGTGGTTGGTTCTGAAGGTGGCCCCCCAGAGTTCTCAGCACCATGCTCTCTCCCCCATGCCCTCCACCCGCCATGACACTCCTTTTCTCAAGAGCAAGGCAGATCTACTTGGGAGAAACACCTGCACAACTTCAACTCCAAAATTAAAATTAAATCTCGAAATTAGGAAAAGAAAAAAACCTTCAGTTTTCCAAACCTGAACACAACGCTTTCATCCCTTTCACTTTGGTAAAGCCAGACACGTCCCAACTCATATACACACACAAAAAGATCTCTTTATTGTTTTCAAAAAATGTTTAGGATGGCTTTTAATATCCTAATAGCTCACCAGGGAGCCAGGCAGACAAGGAGTTTTACCCTTCCCTGGCAGGACCCTCAGCATCCTTCTCCAGTGTCTGTCTTTTGGCCATAGATAGATACCTCCCAAGTCTTTCAGGAAAGTCAGCACGTTTTCAGATCCTCCCTGGAAGGCAGCGTGTGGAGGGAGGGTGGTTAAATGCCATGGTTCTTTTGTTGTTGTTGTTGTTTGTTTTTGAGATTTGTTGTGGTTTGTTTTTGAGACAGAGTCTCACTATGTCACCCTTGGTAGAGTGCTGTGGCATCACAGCCCACAGCAACCTCAAACTCTTGGGCTTAACCTCAAACTCTTGTCTCAACCTCCCAAGTAGCTGGGACTACAGATGCCTGCCACAATGCCCGGCTATTTTTTGGTGGTTGTTGTCATTGCTGTTTAGCAGGCCCAGGTTGGGTTCAAACCTACCAGCCCTGGTGTATGTGGCCGGTGCCCTAACCACTGAGTACAGGCACCAAGCCAATGCCATGTTTAATCAACCTCAGAAGCCGCACATGAGCAAGATAGGTCCAATGATCTCTGAGCCTAACATGCCCTCAATGTCACCCATATTAAAGTGACTTCATGTAGGACTGGGGAAGAGAAAGACCTCCATACCCAGATACATAAGCCACTGGGGCCAGGCAAATAAAGGAAATAGCTTTAATACCATTAGGGTGTACTGTACTTTACAAATTCTCTAGAAACCTCTGACTAAAGGTATGTGCAGTTATTGACAAACAGCTAACATCCATTACTTCACACCAGGCACTGTTCAAATCATTTGGTATCATTTATTTCACTAAATCTTAGCTCCATGAGGCATGTACTATGAGAAAACCCATTTTACAGAAAAATCAAAGTATAGAGAAGTTAAGAAATTTCCCAAGGTCAAACAGCTAATCAGCAGTCAAGCCTGACTTCCAAACCCTTCTCAAAGGAATACCTTCCATTCACAGGTATTCTACATTTTTAAAACTTAAAACTTAAAATTTTATACATGTAGTCATCACTGTCACATAGAAGAAATGGATGATAGATTAGATAGATGATAGATCAATAGATCGATAGATAGATAGATAGATAATTTCCAATCCTC
Source organism: Arctocebus calabarensis (assembly GCA_963573935.1). NCBI lineage: Eukaryota > Metazoa > Chordata > Mammalia > Primates > Lorisidae > Arctocebus > Arctocebus calabarensis. Next base: position 18,847 of record CAUYON010011254.1, read on the forward strand.
CCAGCTGTGAGGATGGGTACAAATTTTATCATCTCCATTTTCCATATGAGGAAATAGAGCCCCAGCAGGATTTAAGAGCTCTTTCCAGGTCGAAGCATTAATTCATAAATGCCTAAGCCAGGATGGGAACCTGGGATCAGCCTGGCCCAATCCTCTATACTTCTACTTCTAACTTTGCATGTGTGGGAAGAAGATGTGGTATAACAGAGCCCACATACCCATTAAATGCAATTCTACAAACTTGGCCTGGCTGATCAGGAAGTCCACCCAAATTTAAACATTACACAGTCGTGCAGCCTCTGTGACACTCTGTCTTTCACAGTCCTTTTCTACTTACGTGTTACCCACCTAGCTAACTCATTAACCACCTGTCTGCCAACTCCGACCTGAATGTTTGTGTGCCCCCAAGACTCACACTTGGAATCCTAGCTACCAAGTATTAGGAGAGGGCCTTTGAGAGATTAGGTTGTGAGCACAGAACCCTCAGGAATGGCATTCGTGTCCTTGCAAATGAGAACCAGGGAGCTTGTTCATCCTTTTCATACTGCGAGGTCTCAGGAAGAAGACACCTCACCAGACACTGAATCCACCTTGCACTTCATCCCACCTTGGGGACTTGGCTCCCATCCATCACTCCTCCCCCACCTCTCAGCACAGCTCCCTGACAAACACATCTTCAGCATGGAAGCTTGTTCACATCTCAGTTGGATTTTAACAGGATAAATAAGGCTTTCCTAAGTCCAGGAGCCTCTCACTCTAACCATATCCCATCAGCAAAGCTTTTTGAAAGAGGGGCCTGCAATTGCTGTCTCTACCCACACTCCAGCTCCCTGAATCATCTCCTTTTCTCCCCAGAGCTTTAGCCAACCAATCATCCCTGACTTCCAAATGGACAAGCCCAGTGAAGTCTTCAGCCACTTGTTAGCTTACTGTCCCGGGTGTTTGTCACTGTCAGGCCATCCCTTGAAACTCAGTCTTTACCTCACCTATGGGACACCCCGTCAGCCACCTTTCCTCCCAGAACTCGACCGAGGCTTTTCCCAGCTCTTTTGCAGGCTCCTCTTCCACCATACCTTTGGTGTCTATGTGCCCCTCTCTTCTCGTCCCTGTTCAAAGACCCCTGAGACCCACATTGTACAATCTGGTGGCCACAAACCATATACGCCTACTGAGCGCTTGCTGTGTGCTTCATTGAAGTCGCCTAGAGTGTAAAATACACACGCAATTTCAAAACCTAGACTTACAAACAAGAGAACATACGATACCTCAATCATAATTTTTATAGAGATTACACATTGCAATGATAATAGTTTTGATCTATTGGAGTTAAGTAAAATATGCTATTAAAATAATTTTCACCTGTTTCTTTTTAATTTGTTTAATGTGGCTGCTGGAACAATTCTGATGGTGCATGTGGCTCTCACTGTAGTTGTGAAGGTGGCAATGCCTTAGAGAACCCCATCCACACCATGTCACCGCGTCCCCGTAACACCCAGAGCAATTCAGCGTCGTGAGAAAGAATACTGTCCAGAAGTGCTGTTTGGGTTTGAATCATAGCTTGGCCCTTTACAAGTTGAGTGACCTTGGGAAAGTTGCTTGGAACAATGTCTGGTGTATGGAAAGCGCTCGGTAAAGGTTGGCCATTGTGTAACCAAGAAGCAGCCTTGAGTTATGGCCAGGAGAACTGAAGCCAGATCGCCTGGTAGGCAGCCTTCTCCTCTGCTCACCAGCTACAATGGCCTTGAAAAAGTGACTCAACCCTCCCTGAGCCTCAGTTTCCTCATCTGTAATAGGGCAGGACTCCCAGTGTAAAGGGAGTCTCGATGTCATGGCAGCATGAGATGAGCACCTAGCAAAGGGTTCTCCTGTCTGCTTCCCTAGGGGGCCTTCACCTCCTCTCCTGCGTGAGTCCTCTGCCTCCTCCTTCCCTGCACTTTCCCCCTCTCCATGCCCCAGCTCAGCCTGGTGTCACTTCCTGTCTAAACTGCAGCTGTCACTGCCTCCTGACTGGCCCCTCCCCAACCTCTGTTATATCTTCCACAAGTATCCTAGCCCCACGTCTGTCAAGACCGTTTGACTCAAGTTCAAGAGTTTCCTGAACTTCCCCCCAAGGCCTTCAATTGGCATGACCCCCTCTTGTGCCCACACTGTGCCTATGCAGAGTCCTGTATCCTGCTAGTGACCTGCTAGTGCACTTAAACTTGGTGCGCCTCCCACCCCACACAGACGTAAGCCTCTGAGGAGTAATAGTCATGATGAGCACCTGCTGCGTGCCAAGCCCTGCCCTGGAAACTTTGCCTGGGGTCCCTCATGTAATAATCCTCCTCCCCATAGCACCTCCTCATTGGTACTAATAACCACTCTCTGGTTGAGGGAGCTGGAACCAAAGGAGGTGGCGTAGCCTGCTGGGGCAATCAATTAGTCAGAACTCAAAGCAAGGTGGTCTGACTTCAAGGACCACACTCTTGGTCCTTGCTTCACTTTTATAACCTGAGCTCACATGCTTGATTTTTGAATCTGAGAGTTCAGAGAGGGAAAATTACTTGCCTACAGTCACCCGGTGAGATCCCTTCCCAGACAGAAGGGGGTTCTGGGCCTCCTCCTGGCTCTCCGTGTTCCTTTCCTCCTGCCGGTGGTCCTGTATCCTGCCCATGAAAGCCCAGGCTGATGCCCTTAACAAGAGAACGGAGAGACCCTGTGGGAAGGAGGGACCCTGAGCAGCTCACCTGCAGACATGGCCCAAAGTAATGACATGCCCACATGGGACTGATAATCAGAAGTAGGCTCAGGTTGAGTGTCTGCCTTGTTTGCTTGACATTACTAACAATCTGGAACCCTGCCTGAGTAGGTAAGCACTCAGGGAGGCCCTCATACTATCTTTGTTCTCCTGTTGGACAGCAACTGGAGCAGATGAAGCAGCTCATGGAAGGAGCTGACAGGGGCAGAACTGGTCAAGTCCACTGTCAGGCACTCCTGGGTGTTCCCCAGGAAGACCAGACAGGGCGAGTGCTGGGCAGAGGCCAGGCAGAGATGGTCACTGGGGGCCATTGCTTTGTGGGTGAGTAATGCCCCTCCAGGCTAATCCAGATGGTTCCTTGCCAAAGGTCAAGTTCCTGAAGGTCAAGTTCTTTGTCCAACTTGATAGTCTGATACCCAGTTATATCACTGAGTACCTTTTACAGCTAAGGGAGTGGGATTCAGGGACTAAGGCTCTTTCTCCTCTAACAGGAGGAGAGAAGGACTTGTGTTCTCTCTTTCAGCACCCACCCCCAGTGACTCTCTCTTCACTTCCTTCAAGTCTCTGCTCAAAGCTACCTTCTTAGAAGACGCCAATGGGATGAAGTAACTGACCCCAGTGCTGCCTTACCCCCTGGGCTGGATTTATTTCCCCCATTGCATTCATCTCCCCTAATACGTTATGTATTTATTTGTCCATTATTTCCCTGCCTACCCCACCATTGTATCCTCAGTGCTACAGCCGTACTTGGCTTGTAGTAGAAGCAGGATAAATATTTGTGTAATGAATGACGAGGCTTTAGAGTCAGACAGGCCTCCATTCAACTACTCTGTACCAACTGTGAGTCCTGCAGCCAACCTGTATAACTTTGCTGCACCATGGTTTTTTCGTGCATGAAATGGGAATAATAGTACTTACAGGGCTGTTAGGGAGACAAAATGAATTAAGACAGTATAAACCTCCTAAAACGGCCCCTGGTACATACAAAGCACTCTTTAGAGTAGCTGTCACCATCCATCTTCGTTATTATAGTCATCATCACCATTATTTATTCACAGGCTGAGTCACATGGTCCTGGCCCAGAGTCCCACCCCAGCCTCCCCAGCCTCCTTTCTCCAGCCAGAGGCGGAGCGGGTGACTCAGGTGGTGGCAGCTTGCCTCGTGAGTCAGCCCTGAGCCCCAGCCATGCCAGGGTCTTCTTGCACAGGCTGCCTTGGCCAATGGGGCCCTTGGGTTGAATCATCAGGTCCACGATTGCAGTCGGGGACTCCTTGGTCACAGAGTTTGGCCAGGAGAGGAAGAGACTGGGCACCTGCCCCAGGGCACTCTCAGATCTGCATTTTGCCAGCTCAAGTTCATCTGTCAGCAGAATTTGCAAAAGAGCCAGGAAAGGAAGATTTAGGAAAGAAAAAGTTAGAAAAAGAGAAAAGTTGTCTCAAACCTTTGCATTCAAACCAGGGCAGAACAAGGCGGCCCTCTCTCTCAAGGTTCCTGGGAAGATCTATTGAGTGACTATATGCTGTCTCCAAGTCCCAAACGCTTCACAAAGCTTTCTCAGATCTAGCCTACAAGATCTCTGGGCTTCAGTGACATTTGTAAAGGGGGAGGAGGAATTCCCTCTCTTTCAATTTTCTTCCTAACTTCCCATTAGTCCACATCCTCCAGGAAGGGGAGCGACCAATCTAATACTGCTTATCATGGTGGCGCTATCAGAGAAAACTTCACAGTGAGCCCACCATGCACAGAACAAGAGGACAAAACCTTCCAGACAGAGAGAGGGGAGCGTATGCAAAGCGCAAAGGCAGGAAAAAGCTCAGATTGTTTAGGAAGTACCAGGACCAGTACTTGGGAGGGTCAGAGTGACGTGTGACAGGGCTGGGAAAGGAACCAGGCAAACATGAAGTTCACCTTCCGAATTTCCCTTCGCTCAGAGATCACAGCCTTGCATTCTCTGTTTCCGCTGCCTAAAAACAGTTGCCTCATAAATTTTTTTCCAGTTTTATAGTTGTTTACAGAGACAGGATTTGTCTGGGTACATCATGGCCAGAAACTCATCCGGTTGTTTTTAAAGATTAAATGAGATAATACGTGTGAGCTGTGTGTTACAGTTCCTGGCGTGTAATTAATGCCCAATTAAAGAATAGGTATGATACCTTGAAAGCACGTGTGTGAGAATATCTATAGAGCCCCACGCCAACACCCACTGTAAATTGCAATTTGCAATTAAATCTCCATGATCATTACAAAGAAAGTTGGGGAGGAGCCCATCATGTCACCTGGGCAGCCCTCCCCACCCACCCCTCCTGCTCCCCAGCATGGATTCTGGTCCCTTTGCCACACACCTACAGCATCCCATGCAGGCCTTTAGTGTAATGTTGACCACCTGCTATTAAGCTGTCTGTTCCTATTACTGTCTGTTCCATAGGCTATGAACTCCACAGTGATAGAGATAGTGCCTTAATAAGCTTTTTATAATAATATAGCATTCGGGCAACATTTTTCTTTTTAGATATGTTTAAGGACTATTCTAAGGAGTAAGCCCCCCATCCCTCCCTAACTCACCTTTTTTTGCTCTAAGAATGTGTTCCTGATGTATTCATCTTGAGTAGACTTTATGCCATCTGAAAAAGTGTAATATCCCTTCAATGTTCCTAAAGCATCGTTTAAAGGAGAGACTGCCTCAAGGGATACCCCACCCACCAGCCTCCCAGGGGTGTCTCAGCCTGCTTTGTACCTGAAGAGCAGGCAGGCTTCCCCTACCATCACCCCTATTCCGTCAAAGCTTTTTGTTATTTACTTCTGGGAGGGAACTCCAAAAGTTATAACCTTAGGTCCTCAGCTTCCCAACCTGCACTGAATCGCCTGGTGCAACACAGACTCTTGGGGGTAGCACAGTATATTTTAGATTTTCAAGGGAAACATGGCAATTCTCAACATCTTCAAACTACTAGGAAGTAATTTTACAGTTTTCTAGCTGAAATCACATTCCTTTCAATGTCCTATCTTTGCCAAACCACCTTTGTCATGGTAGTTGTGCTTAAGTACCATGTAAAAATCAGTGCGGAATAAGAAAAGAGGGTGGGGGGCAGCGCCTGTGGCTCAGTGAGTAGGGCTCTGGCCCCATATGCCGAGGGTGGTGGGTTTGAACCCAACCTCAGACAAATCTCAAAACAAAAGTAGCCAGGTGTTGTGGCCGGCACCTGTGGTCCCAGCTATTCAGGAGGCTGAGGCAAGAGAATCACCTAAGCCCAAGAGCTGGAAATTGCTGTGAGCTGTGATGCCACGGCACTCTACCAAGGGTGGCAAAGTGAAACTCTGTCTCTAAAAAAAAAAAAAAGGAAAGAAAGAAAAGAGGGTGGATGGTAACCCATCTGATTCTATGGTTTGGGAATTCGTGCAGTGCCCAACAAGCCCACACACCCCATTAATAAGTAATCATAGTTATTTAAGAATGAAGTAAAAATATTAGGTACTTTTTTTGTTATTCAAACAGTTACTAAATTGTTAGGACATAGGTACTTATTAAGCTCTTTAGCTTTAACCATTTAATACATGAAATGATTTAGTACTTGTTTTTGCCTGAGAAAGTAGCAAAAGATTCGTGAGATGGGATCAGAAACCAAGAAACCTGAAAGAACCTTTGTGTCAAGGTTTTCCCAACTCCCTTTTACTCCTAAGCCTTTGATGGTGAGCTCAGAAAGTGATTCTGAGCTAAACTCCATGAGCATGGCCTGACGCTAATGTTGTTCACCCAGAACTTACACTGAACCTGACCTTGAGAGCCTAGGAAATACAAGACTGGTTAAGAATTTCCTGGGAGATAAAACAGAGATTTAACCTATCCCTCTTCACTCCATCTAACTAGTTTCTTAATGAGTTGATACCACTTTGGAATGAGCTGGATGGGTGCCTTCCTGTCATAAAAACAGAAAAACAAGCATCCATTATGTGCCAGGGTTAGGGTTTTATTATTACAAACTGGGAGTGTCCTGAATGTCCATCTGGCCCTGCCAGCTAATTATTGCCAGAAAGAAAGGCCGCAGAGTAACTGCTCTGAACCTATGGTTATTATTTTTGGTAGACGTCCTCCCCACTTTTAGCTGATTTGTAAATAACCTGGTTCAATAAATTATCTCATGTGTTTATCTTTATTAAAAAAAAAAAAAAGTATATCTTGGCCATCACACCAGGAAGGAGCATGTCCAAGCTGGGCCTCCAATGGAGACTCACAGAGAGGGGTTCGCTGGAGTGAGCCACTGGCCACGCTTGCCTTAAATGTTTTCTAGGTGATTGACATAGGGCAGTGAACTTCAACTGCTCACCTGTCTCTGTATCAGGGCTGATTTCATACCATTTACTGGGAGGGATCTTGGCCCCTTTCTCTGTGTTCACCTCTAAGGGGAAATGGGGTGGCCTCCTCTTCAGGCATGAACCCCTCTGTTGGCCCTCAGTTGCCTTAAGAAGATGTTAAGGCTTAGTGAGGCTAGTTAAGGCTAGTTAAGGCTTAGTTTTCTGTTAAGACTTGTGAGTCTCTTTCCGCCTCAGCCTCAGGGCTATTGTACCTCCCCTCCTCACTGCCTACACTCTCTTCCCCCAGCAATTCCCCAGGAATGGCCCCTTCATTCATTCCTTCAGCAAATATTTATGGAGGACCTAACCTTTACCGAGCCCTATGCTGGGTGTCAGGGACATAAGGAGGAATAATAATGATAGTTATAACATCTATTAAATGCGTGTGTCGAGCCAAGCACTCTTTCAGACCATTTCCAAGTAGTACCTCATTGAAAACTCAACAACATCCAATGTTTAAGTTGTCCGCATTTTGCTGATGAGGAAAATGAGACACAGAAGGATTAAGTAACTTCCCCAAAGCCATGCAGTGAATAAGTGATGGAGCTGGGGTTTAAACTTTCATTCTTAAGCACTCTTGTTATTTTGCCTCCCTAGCAAGGCAGAGGGGCTCCCTGTTCCTAAAGCTTCCATGGTAGTGGAGAGCAATGACTACAAATATGTTAACAGACAAGTAGTCCCAGATAGTCAAAGGTGGCAGGAATATTAACAACAACAACAATAATAATAAACAAGGGTAATTCAGTAAAGTCTTCCCAGAGCCAGCAAGGAGGAGTCACTACAGTACATCAGGGTACTGGAAAAGGCTCTGCTAAGGGATCATCTGGGCTGAAATATGAAGAAACCAGCAATGGGAGAGTATCAGGAAAATTGCTCCAAGCAGAGGGACTGGCAAATGCAAAGGCACTGTGGGAGGGACATTTTTTAGCTGAGTGCAAAAGAGAGACGGTCAGAATCCAGTTTGTGAAGGATCCTGCTTTTCAACCTGCCTGCACACAGTGGCAACGCCCTGTGGAGCTTCAACAAATATAGATGTTGTGGCCCTCCTCCAGAGATGCTGAAGAAATCAGTATGACACTTGGCCTGGGCAAGAGGTGTTTTAAAAGGAGATGATTACAGTGGTCCGGGGAGGGATGGTGCTGATGTGGTCCAGGGTTGTGGCAATGGAGGTGGCGATGTCTCTCTTTCAGCAGCTGCTACCCTGTGTAAGTGGCTCCAAGCTGGCCTTTCTCCCACACACCCCATGTGCTTTCCAAGCCTGGATAAACTCTGGGTGGCAGACCAACCCCAAAGCTTACACATACCTGCCAGTGCTATGGGAGGCATCACAACCTCACTGGCTGTCCCACAGAATCTCATTCCAGACACATCAGGAGTGTGGATTAGGCTGGCACAACTTTTTCCAAAGAAACTGTCATTTCCAAAATCTTCTCTAATCTCCAGCATCCTGACCTTATCTAACATAGGTGAGCCTACCAGGTCTTGGCCATAACAGTCAAAGCACACTCCCCTTACATTATTCTATTCATAGGATCTTTCCAAAAAAGAACAGAGAAATTTAACCCCAGGAGGCTTGGGGTATAGAATAAGACAGAGATTTATTTTTTCCCAGGTGTCCTTTTTATATGTTTGATCTTTTTTGCTATGTATGTGTATTAGTCTTTCAAATTAAAAAAAGCTTTATAAAAAAACGGATGAAAGTGATCATTGGACTGTGTTTTAGTGGCCATTTGCAAACAGTTTTCTTCAAATCATGCTCTAAGGAAAGGGTAGGAGGACATGAGATGCTATGTCCTGAATTGCATCCCCTCAAAATTTGTGTTAAAGCCTTAAACCCCCATGTGATGGTATTTGGAGATGGGGCCTCTGGGAGGTAATTAGGGTTAGATAAGGTTTCTATGATGGGGTCCTCATGATGGGATGAGTGACCTTATAAGAAGAGGCACAGAGAGCTTGCTCACACTCTGTCTTTACCACATAAGTACACAGCAAGGAGGATGCTGTCTGCAAGCCAGGGAGAGAGCCCTCACCAGGGTGTGACCATGCCAGCGCCCTGACTTCTCAGGCTCCAGAACTGTGAGAAATAAATGTTTGTTGCGTAAGCCCACCCAAAATCTACTGTATTTTGATACGGCAGCCCAAGCAGGCAAGGACATGAGCCTATACTAAGGGATATTTTAACAAGGATCCAGACATCAGAGAGCATTGCTGAGGTTGACATTTGTTACATGGTGCAGTGTCAGGAGAAGGTCATATAATTGTATTACAATTGTAATTCTCTGAGGCATCAAGCTCCTTTTCCTCTTAGGGAGACCAAATCCTGTTACTGACCAAAATTTCCTTTTCTTCAGGGGTCACACAAAAAAAGGCGTCACACCCCTAGCCAGACATCACCATATGCACTTTTAACCTCCTTCTAAGTACTATTTTATTTATGTCCTTGCCCTCATTTGTCTTTCTCCTTTAGTCTTGCTTGTTTTCAACCTTTCATCATTGAAATTTTCAAATATATGCAAAAGAAGAGCAAATGGCAAACTAGAATCCCACGTACCCATCACTCAACTTCACCCATTATCCACTGATGGTCAAGTTTGTTTTACATACACCTCCGCACTTCCTCTCAGCACCACGGGATGCTTCTATCATATTTTTTTAATGTGAGATCTAATTCTCATATGATAAAATACACCCTTCTAAAGTGCATAATTCAGTGGGGGGGGGGGTTAGTATATTTACAAGGTGAAACCATGTACTTAATTCCAAGACATTTCTATGGCCCACACCCATTAGCAGTCGCCGCCCAGCCCCCTTCCCCTGAGTCTTGGCAACTGCTCCTGTACTTCCTGTCACTGTGGATCACTGGAATATTTTAAAGCAAATCCCAAATACCACATCATTTCACCCCATAAAGATTTCAGTCTGTGTTTCTAACACACAAAGCCTCTTTTTTCTTTAACATAGTCAAATATCATTATTATACCTAAAAACTTAAAAATAATTCTCTAATATCATCTAAAATACACTCACTGTTCAATAACCTCTGTTCATTGATTCATTCTCATTGCAGTCAAACAAGGCCTTCATATTCACGTGATTCATATGGCATTAGTCTCTTTTGATCTAAAACAGCTCCCTTTCCTCTGCTTTTTTTTTCCTTGTCATTTATGTATCCAGGGGGAGGTCATCTGTCCTATAATTTCCTGCATTCCAAGTTGAACCCATGGCAGTTCCATGGTGTTCGTCTATCACTTGCATTTCCTATAAACTGGTAGTTAGATGCAGAGATTCGATTTGATTCAGATTCTGGATTTGGGCAAGAAACTTCCCTTAGGTGCTGGTGTGTGTTTCTCTTGCTTGGTATCTGAAGCCACGAGCATATTTGACAGTCTCTCTTGTGAGGTGGTAGACAGATCTGTGAGGTCAAGTGCTGTCTGCCTGATCCATACGTCAATGGACTTCCCCATCAGCCTTTTCTCAGGGGGTTGACATTGCTCACCATTGCCTCGGTCTGTTACTGCATTTGAGGTTGCAGAAGGGTAAGGTTTTAGTTCTCTTACTCCTGCATTTATTAGCTGGAATTCATCAAAAAAAGAATATTGCTTCCTCTATTTGATCATTTTTCAGAGTAATGAGATAATGTCTTAGCATCCTCCAAAGATATCCAATGACATTTTGTCACTGATTATTAACAATTTGATATACTGTATCTCAAGCCATCGACGTCATTATTCTTTCTGATACTCAGTGTATGCCATCTAATGGGATCCCTCTCAGGTTAATGTAGGAGTCCTCTCAGCATGAAAGCTTTTCTCTTTCTAGCATGATGAGATGTCCCACGCTCATCTTCCACATCTCCTGGCTCCAAACTGGAATCTGTCCTCCCCTAAGGAGTCCTGCTAGCCTGTCAGTAAAATAACGGTCTTTAGAGACCACAAACTGAGTGCTAAAGCTGTTCATTGCTATTTTGTTATTCATTCCTTCTAACATTCGGGGAGGACACGAGGAAAAATATGTGTATGTTTTTAATAGAAAAATACATGGTGGCTCGGCGCCTATGGCTCAGCAAGCTAAGGCGCCAGCCATGTACACCTGAGCTGGTGGGTTCGAATCCAGCCTGGGCCCACCAAACAACAATGACGGCTGCAACAAAAAAATGACTGGGTGTCGTGGCGGGCGCCTGTAGTCCCAGCTACTTGGGAGGCGGAGACAGGAGACTCGCTTGAGCCCAGGAATTGAAAGTTGCTGTGAGCTGTGATGCCACAGCACTCTATCCAGGGTGACAGCTTGAGGCTCTGTCTCAAACAAAAAAAAAAGAAAAATACATGGTAAATTCATCTTGATATCTCAAATGTAAACTTTAGAGATTTTGAATATAAA
>CAUYON010011255.1:0-25825 GCA_963573935.1 Arctocebus calabarensis
TATATAGTGATCAAGGAAATGCCATGAAGGATATCTGTAACAGTATGATCAAAATATTTCTGAATGTATATGAATCGTGCCCTGTGATTGCACCAATGTACATAATTATGATTCAATAAAATTATTAAAAAAAAAAAGACTTATAAAAAAGCATGGTTGGGTTCAAACACAAAAGTTTTCTCTAAGAAATTAAAAAAGACAGAAATGCATATGGTGAGTGGGACTGAAGTCTTGACTTCCATGAATCAAAGCAGGCATTATTCCCTGGGAATTCAGCTCCCAAATGGGAAGGAAAGAAATACAAGTGCTCTATGCAGGCAGGAGAGTCAAAGACGAACTTTATACTTCAATTTAGGAGCTGAGATTGACCTTTGTGGGGGATAGATCACCTCCAACTTTATACTTCAGTTTAGGAGCTGAGATTGACCTTTGTGGGGGATAGATCACCTCCAACTTCCCTGTGTGCTAAACATACAGGGAGACTGGAGGATACAGGATATCTTCCCACCAGGAGCTGAAGCGAGCTAATCATGAGCGCCCTGAGAGGATTAGATATCATGACAGGGCAGTAAACCTGAATGACCATCAGACACCTGGGGTTTTGATTGGAAGACTGAAGTGCTGGGGTGGATGTGACTAAAAACTGTAGACAGAAGGAAAGAGAAGAGAGAGAGAGTTGGGCAGCAAAATCAACATTTAGAATACAAATTAAACTGGAGATGAAATGGATTTTAGAAAATATTCTAGTGCATGCTATGCAAGTATGTGAACTATTAGGTAAAATATAGATGATACACTAATAATGACTTGTTTTTACTTTTTCAGTGTCAGTGAAGGAGTCTTTCTGGTATGATTGGTGATCCTTTTAACTGTGCCTTCTCAGTGTCCTGCTATGAAGTTAGTTGTGGATTAAAAAAATAGTTAGCTAAGTCCTTCTAAGCCCATTTAAATGGTTGTAAACGTCGTCAGGTCCCTGTGCTTTCCTATATATTTTTCCAGGGGTTTAGTTACTTTTACATACTTGATCCCTTGGATAAGAAATTAACTAATACACCCATCTCATGGCTACTTCAGACACACAAAAAATGGACATTCTGTCAAGTTTTTGATTCTCACACCTCTGGGTTCTGTAATTTGGTATGAAATTGATGAGAATTTGGATTTCCATCTAACCAGATTTAGGTAAGATTTAAACTTGAGCTGATGCTGTGAAGGGATGAAACTTTTGGGGACCTGAGGAAGGGGATAAGGTATTTTCTGATATTCCAAACCTCTTTCTGTTATCATTTCTTGTCTGTTTGGAGAACTAACTCCCTTTAGCCATTCTTTAAGGATAGATTTGCTACGAACAAAATTTCTTATTTGCATTAGGGAAGTGAGTTATGGGGAGCCAGAAGGTAGTTTGTAGCAAGCAGAATTCTGAGATGACCCCCAAGTACATTGTTGCCTGCTTTACATGCCTTACAAAACTCCCCTCCCTTAAGAGTGGATGGAACCTGCCAATTGGATGGAAACTGCCAATATGATGGAGCTATTATGTGATTGTTATTTGTTGACCACAGTTGAGCTTAAGAAAGGGAGATGTTTATGGATGAGCTTCACCTAATCAGGTAAGCCCTTAAAAGAGACCTCACTCTCCCTGAAGCAGGATATTGGACACGAGGAATATTCTCTGTTGCTGACTCTGAAGATGGATGGGGCCATGTGGCAAGGACCTGTGAGCAGCCTCTAGGAGCTGAGAGTGACTCCCAGTTATAGCTAGCCAAACTAGCTATGACTTAAGTGATACAAGAAAATGACAGTTCTGCCAAAAGCCAGCAAGGAAGAGGATCCCAGTCCTCAGATGAGAACTGCAACTCCAGGTGGCCCCCTGATTTCAGTCTTGTGAGACCCTAAGCAGAGAGCCTAGCTGGGTCTTTCCCTCTGACCTAGAAAACTGTACCTGTTTTAAGCTACTAACTTTGTGCTAATTTGTTGTGGTAGCATTAGAAAACTACATAATATCCTTTGCTTATTTAACTTTCATACACTGTGTTTTAAGGACTTTTTATAAAACTAGGATGCTTAATAAATATTGATTTTTCATGTAAGCTGTAGTTGCATTTATGAAGATTTTGAAATCCAATTTTTTAAAAGATCTATAACATAATAATTTAACATAATGTTTTTCTCTATGGTTTTTCCTTTTGTATTGGAATTTAAAATTATCCCACCACATTTTTTTAATAAAGAAGATATTTATTTATATTCTTTATTTTTAGCTCCCTCTATATTACATTTGAACTTTTAATCTTTATTTCAACACTATCTGTTCATGCATTTATGTCTGGGTTGTTTTTACTTTCTAAGTAAGTAGCCAATTGACCCAATATTATTTTTAGAAAATTTCTTTCATTCCATTAAACTAAAGCATTACTTTTATTATGCACTGTTCTTGATTTAACCAACCTGGAGGTAGAATTAACTTGGTCTATCCTTGTAAGCAGTCCCAGTGTGGCATTATTTTAAAGAAGACAGAGTAAGTTACCCTAGTACATAATTAAAAGTAATGCAAATCTTTAGTGTAATCTCTTGAGAAATACAAAATTGGGATTACATATCTAATGCCAAAGAAATGATTTAAAATTCTTTTAAAATATTTTCCTCTCTCCAAACTCTCACATGAGAATAACCTCTCTCACCCAGTCTGCCTACCACCATGCTGTTTTTCCTTTCATTCCACCTGTAGGTGCCTTGATAATAAAGCACATTCCCAGGAGTCTTGACTCCTGATCTCCAATCCCCAGGAGCTACTACTCTTTCTCTGGCTAATCCTGGATCAAATAAGGAAAAGTGGAGTGGGCCTTTCTGTGCCACAGAGAACTAGAGAATATAACCTGAACATGAGGGCTTCTTGGAAGGATGTTTCTGTTTCCTATGCCAAAATTTCCCCTAAAGATGAACTGTTTCCTAAAAACATAGAAATCAAATTTCTCAATCTCATGAACTGAAACATAAATTAGAATCTGTTTCTGTCTAGTTAATTTTTTTCACAGTTTGTTTTAGTAGAAGTATGAATATATTTTAATGGTTTGTTCAGCTTTGTAATCATTTATGAATGTCTACTAGGGCAACTTACCCTATTTTTCTTGTTAATAGCTATTTTTATATATTTATTATTCTTGAAAACAATTAGAAACATTTGCTAATAAAACTACAGTACTGACATTTAGAGTAAAGCATCACCAAATAAACATATTTTGTTTGGGAAATTGAGTTCAAGAACATGGTATCTTTATTTCTTTATTAAACTTCTTTCTATCCTTAGTTTTAAACCTCTGTCCTTTTCTGTGGGTGTAGACATAACTGGTAGAGTTCATTGCTTTGACATTTTGTATAATTATTGCTCTTATAAATAATTTGTTTTCGGGAGCAGACTTAGTGGTTTAGGCTTCCAGAGACAAATGATCTTGTCTCATACCCACTCATTGACTGGAGAGGAAACTGATGGTTTAATTTAAACATAACTTCTGTGAATTTTGTTTCAAGCAGCATCCCATATTTGTTTCTGCCTTTGTCTAGTAACCACTTCCTTTGGCCCAGGCAATTCTTCTATCCTCCAGAAGTCACCTCTGTGATAAAAAATTTTCTTTGTGTCATTTAGTTACTGTTCCTCTGTCTTTAGTGTTTAGGCTGCTGATTTTAAGTATTTACTTCTATCTGAAGCCTTTCTTTTCAATTTTTTATAGTTAGTTTTGATCCACAAAATGTTTTATACTGAACTTCTAGAATATAACAATTTCTCACTAGTGTGAAGAATACAGATACACATATATATATATAATTTTGAAGTAATATGTATTATCACTACAAGAGCACATGGCAAGATATCCAAATGTGAATACAACTTTCAACAAGATAGTCTTGTTATAAGGTGCTATTAAAATAATTAAAATTGATTTCATTAAAATAGACTTAGGAGGCAACATGTCAGTGAGAGGCAAGTCCCATGTTCTGATTTAGCACCTGATGGAAAAAGGAAGAGGTTCTTCTCTGAAACGTAGGCTGAGGGGTGGTCTGGAAAGTTTGTTATAGTCTGAATTCTAGATATACACCATAGCTGCTAACTTGGCATCACCCATTATGAACATTTTCTTTCTTTCTTTTTTTTTTTTTGAGATAGAGCCTCAAGCTTTCACCCTGGATAGAGTGCTGTGGCATCACAGCTCACAGCAACCTCCAATTCCTGGGCTCAAACGAGTCTCTTGCCTCCGCCTCCCAAGTAACTGGGACTGCAGGCCCCTGCCACAATGCCTGGCCAGTTTTTTGGTTGCAGCCATCATTGTTGTTTGGCGGGCCCGGGCTGGATTTGAAGCTACCAGCTCAGGTGTATATGGCTGGCGCCTTAGCCCAGTGAGCCACAGGCGCCAAGCCTATGTTGAACATTTTCATGAAATCCTGTCTCATACATCTCGGACAATATGAAGACAAAAAGGAGAATATTTTCATGTGAACCTTGTTTAGAAGAAATGATTAAAAATCACTATAGTTTTCATTTATTTTCCCCCGCACTTATTATTATTTTTTAAGAGACGAGTCTGGGCCAGTCACCCATGTTGCAATGCAGAGGTGCCAGAGCTCACTACAGCCTTGAACTCTTGACCTCAAAGGATCCTCCTTCCTCAGCCTCCTGAGTAGCTGGGACCACAGGTATGAACCACCATATCCAGTTAATTTTTAATTTTTTTTATAGAGATGGGGTCTCACTATGTTGGCCAACCAACTCCTGACCTCAAGTGAGCCTCCCGGCTCAGTGTCTCAAAGCACTGGGATTACAGGTGCGAGCTGCTGAGCCTGGCTGTTATTTTGCTTCTTACATTAATTAGAATTGGCCAGAATAGAACTTCTGCAACAAGTAGACTCAAAGGTGTATAGAAGCTTGAGTAGAGTAGAAGTTTATGTCTCATTAGTGTAACAGCAGAAAGGTATTGATTTTTGAGTAGCTCATCTCCAGGTGCTGATTTAAGGATCTAGGTTCCCAAACTTTAATATGGCAACTCATTTTTTTCCCCTTGAAAATTAATGCATATCTTTTTTTTCCTTAAGAAAGAAAGTCAAGGGCCAGATGTGATGGCTCATGCCTGTAATCCTAGCATTCTGGGAGGCTGAGGTGGGGGGATTGCCTGAGCTCACAGATTTGAGACCATCCTAAGCCAGAGTGAGATCTCATCTCTAAAAAAAAACAGCTGGGTGTTG
Source organism: Arctocebus calabarensis (assembly GCA_963573935.1). Classification (NCBI taxonomy): domain Eukaryota; kingdom Metazoa; phylum Chordata; class Mammalia; order Primates; family Lorisidae; genus Arctocebus; species Arctocebus calabarensis. The sequence goes on from CAUYON010011255.1 coordinate 5,236, forward strand.
TGGTGGGTGCCTGTAGTCCCAGCTACTTGGGAGGCTGAGGCAAGAGGACACTTAAGCCTAAGAGTCAGGTTGTGGTGAGCTGTGATGCTATGGCACTCTACCAAGGGCAACAAAGTGAGACTCTGTCTCCAAAAAAATAAAAAAAGAAAGAAAAAAAGAAAGTCAAGAAGCATGGTCAACTGTGATCTCCTAGAAGACAAATGCAAGGAACTCAGAGAATTTGCTACAGTGTTCACTATGGTAGTCATCCTTAGGATTGCAATTAATATGTTTCATCCTCCTCCTTCACAAGCCATTTTTGATTCTCTTCACCCTCTGAATTTAGTCTAGGTTGTTTACCTGGTTTGGTAACACAGATTCCTATCCCAGAAGAATCTGTGCTCTTATTTACCCTGCCTTTGGTAGATTATAATTGTTTTAGCATCTACTGACAGTCATTACTACATGTAAAAGTACTGAAAAAATGTCCACTAGATTCCATGTGTTCAAAACATTCTAATTTCTGCTCTTATTTTGTATAAGCCGCCTTAGTTTTCCATGGTAATTAAAATTAATTTTTCTATACAGCATATAAACTCCTTTGTCTGCCTATTAGTTCACTGAAGTGAGATGATAGCCACAGCCCACGTTTATTGGAATCTTACCGAGTAATTTTGTAGAAACATTTCTTTTCTAGAAACCAGGATATTTAAAGAGAAACATTTCTCTTCTAGGATCCAGGATATTTAAATTTGGAGAGCCCAAGTTCCTAGGGACAGTCACACCTCTATAAGGTCACCATCTTTAACAGTATAACAAGCCATTCCATTTGGGATCACATCATTGATTCAAAGTTTATACTGCATACTAGAAGGCAATGCCTTGTAATCAATACCATTTAATCATTCTATTGGCCTGGCTACATCTAGGTAATGAGGTGTATCTTATAAGCCCATTGACACATATTCCTTGTTATTATATGGACTCTGTGCTCTGAGATCATATTGTGTGTGGTATTATGCTACATAATGTGACATCCCATGAGTGCTTGAATAGTAATGATTCTCGAGGCACTGTGGACAAGAATGACAAGCCCAAATCTAACATTTGTATCAATTCCAGGAAGGACAAATTACCTTCCCTCCAAGCTGGTAAGTTTTGATATAGTAATCCGGATACCAGTTGGCTGACTGATCTTCCCAAGTAATGGTGCCATATTAAGAGCCCAGTGTCATCATCTCTTGCTGATAGGTTGGAACGCAGCAAAGCCATTAACTAGATAATTCTTTTCCACTGTAAGTCCTGGGTTTGAACCTATGCATATCTCCCTTCCTGACTATGATGGCCACACTGTCATGGGCTCATTGCAAAATCACTGTGGTGGCCAAGGAGAAAGGTAGAAGGACATCCATAGGATGAAGTCCTAGTAACTTCTGAGAGCCATTTCTCATGTTGATGCTTTCTGGTGAGAATTCTGGTGAAACACAAGGACCCACACGTTTGTGTCTATTTGTAGAGGTCAACCTATATATCTCTTTCACATTCCCCTGATTCCTAATCTCCTAGGCTTGCTCCTTTTAAGAACTTGTTTACTTAGATGAATCGCTCATCACTGCTGTGAAATGAATATGTATACCTCAAGCCACCCTTCCCTACATTCAAAAGAGACCACCAAACCCTTCAGGACTTTTTTTTTTTTTTGAGAAAGAATCTCAAGCTCTCACCTTGGGTAGAGTGCTGTGGTGCCACAGCTCACAGCAACCTCAAACTCTTGGGCTTAAGCAATTCTCTTGACTCAACCTCCCAAGTAAATGGGACCACAGGTGCCTGCTACAATGCCTGGCTATTTTTTGGTTGTAATTGTCATTGTTGTTTGACAGGCCTCGGCTGGATTTGAACCTGCCAGCTCTGGTGTATGTGGCTGGCAGCCTAGCCACTTTAGCTACAGGCTCCAAGCCCCCTTCAGAGCTATTACCAAGTGATGCTGTAATGTAGTAGCGGTCCACTTCTAACTAAAGCCACCATATAGCCCAACTCTTTTTGGATCTGAACCAGAATTCTTTCCTACTTCTTCAGCTAGTTAAACAGAATCCTCATGACACAGATGGAGGTTTAGGGATAGGTGATGATGTAGTAGAAATAGGTAAGAGGTGGGAGTTTAGCCTGACTAGTCATATAATTTACTAACGTCTTTTAGGCCTACTCAAGTCTGGTTCCAAAGGTACTATTCAATTGTACACTGCATTCTGGATGTGCATGTCTTGAATCCCATAATGCTTAGCATCATTATGGGTAGTCATACTTACATGATCTCTTAGTGTACCAAGTATCCGTAAGAAGAGAGTGTGCACTTAGTCTTCATTTTAGAACATAAAAGTTCATGCAAAGTTACTGTTAGAAAAGTTTTCCTGTGGTCATATTTTGGAAAATGTAGTATAAATGAAATTATCAAAGCAGTTTAAGGTGTGACTTCACTTTAGGCCATGATAGAGTAATTGGTATTAATTAGGCATACTCTTCAAATGCAAACAACTAGAAAAAAAATATAGGAAAACTTTTTAATCATTGGGCAACAGGTTCATACAAGACTATGTGTGATTCCTCAGAGAAGGATTCAAATAAGAGAAATACTATGATTGTCTTGGACTTTTGCTTGAAGGGCTTCTTCAAAATAAGGTACAAAGAAGGAGGTCCCAAGCTGAACAAGGTGAACTTAGTGAGCTGAAGAAAAACCGACTGGAATTTTGGAAGGCTAAGGAGTACGGAATTTGCAGTGTAGAATTTTACAAAGGAAAGAGAACTGGAGAAATAACTCCAAAAATCTACATAGTGTCTCCTTGAGATTATTTCTAAAAATGAAGCTGTAATGCAGAGGGTGAAACTACGAAACATAGAAAGGTGATCCTGAAGGAGTCTCTGAACAGCACAAAACAGCTCCTGCCTGTTATTCAGAGGGAACTAACTCTGTAAAGCAGAGAGCAACCCTCAGGGAAATACTTAAAATTGATAAAACACAAGCATAGGGCAAGAGAAGATTAATGTAGGAATGAATTTATTCAAAGGCAGAAGGAACCACAGGGCAGAAGACTCCTGTGTAGACTGAGTGAGGTTTGTGAGAAGATGGGAGAAGTCATTTTTCCTGCAGAGTGAATAATGCTGTGCCTGAGTCTGATTCCACAACAGATGTTGATCTTACACCAGGGAGAAAGCACAGTGAGAATAAGATGGAGTCAGACAGGCTAAGGTGGACATGACAAAGGTGGTCTAGTCAGTTTAGGTCCTGCCTGAGCTAACACCCCCCCACACCCCCCCACCCCCGCATTCTTACTGTTTTGTAAATTTGACTGCCACCCTAAAGATATCTATATTGAGTAGTTTAGGTGGTTGATTTAGGAGATTAACTTTTGAAGTGGAATGTCATATAGGTTATGCTAGGAGTTAATGTGATCTTTGCTTTGAATTATGCAATTTAGGAAAGAATACAACATTGGAAAAAGGGTAGCTTGGGGTATATATCGTCTCTGCCATTCCTCTACTGTTAAGCCTTGTTTTAACTTTTGTAGAGCTTTTTTATGTCTTTCAATAAACTCTGAACACTCTAATGTGGTATGTACTCTTTATTTCATCCTGGCTGTCCTGTCTGCTTAGAAGGGGTGTGTCAGCTAAAAACCTCTGGCTAGGGTACTCCCTGGTGTGGCTTTAAGTGCCTCTTTGGAAGGAATGTGGATGGATTGCCCATGAGGATAGCAAGTAGGTTTTCTTTTTCCTGGCTCTCCTTTCACAAGGGACAGTCACCTGTCCTAGTCTGTTTTTGTGGCTCTGTGTTTATTAGTGATGTTTTAAATTCTTTGCCTGACCACCCAAGCACTCTGCTGTTTAAAGCTCCAGTATACTTTCAATCCAAACATTAATGTGAAGAGTTCGTAGAGGCAGCATTCTAGAAGAATTCAAATTTCAATCAGCCAGATCTTACAGGCCCTCTGAATGCCTGGAATTCAGTAGAGTTCAGGAAGATTCTGCCTTAGTTGTAGGGCAAAAAGAGTCATATATTTGAAACCATAAGAAAGCTTAAAAATAAACCTACAAAGGATTAATCTAATCTGTATGTAAATAGAGCACCTGTTCATAAATTATGACATTCTTTAAGGAAATACAACAAAATCAAGCACTGAACAAAATAAAATCAACAATTTCAGCATCCGATAAAAATTACTAGACACATTAAGAAGGAGTACAACGTGAACTATGATGAGAAGAAAAATAAGTCACTGGAAAAGGATGAGAAATAAGGAAGAAGATGGGATAAGCAGACAAGGGCGCTGAACCACATATGATAAACATGCTTAAGGATTTAGAGAAAAATTTAAACATGACAAGTAGATAAATGGAAGATATAAAATCATAAAAAGATACATTTAGAAATGAAGACAGTATCTGAGACAAAAGTTTTATTTGGATGAAATCATTTCTCCTGTGTCCAGGTGGAGACAAACCCTGAGCATGTGGCTAGCACCCTAACCACTGAGGTACAGGTGCCCTGTTGAGGTTTTTATCATGAAGGGTTGTTGGATTTCTTTCTTTCCTTTTTTTTTTTTTTGAGACAGAGTCTCAAGCTGTCACCCTGGGTAGAGTGCTATGGCATCACAGCTCACAGCAACTTCCAGCTCTTGGACTCAAGCTATTCTCTTGCCTCAGCCTCCCAAACAGCTAGGACTATAGGTACCTATCACAATGCCCTGCTAATTTTTTTGTTGCAATTGTCATTATTGTTTTAGCTGGCCCAGGCTCTGTTTGAACCCACCAGCCCTGGTGTATGTGGCCTATGCCCTATCCACTGAGCACCACCCAGGTTGTTGGATTTTGCTGGATGCTTTTTCTGCATTGAGACAATCATATACTTTTTGTTTTTAATTTGTTTATATTAAGAATCACATTTATTGATCTGCAAATATTGAACCATCCTTGCTTCCCTGGGATGAAAGACACTTGATTGTGGTGAATTATCTTCTTTATGAGATTTTGGATTTGGTTTGCTAATTGTTTGTGAGGATTTTTGCATCTATGCTTATCAAGGATATTGGGGAGTTTGTTTTCTTGTTGTTGTGTCCTTTCCTGGTTTTGGTATGAGGGTGATACTGGCTTCATAGAATGAATTAGAGAAGATTCCTTTCTTCTAGATATTTTCATTTTTTTAACTTTTTTTTTTTTTTTTGGAGACAGAGTCTCACTAGGTCGCCCTTGGTAGAGTGCTGTGGCATCACAGCTCATAGCAACCTCCAACTATTGGGCTCATGTGATTCTCTTGCCTCAGCCTCCCAAGTAGCTGGAACTACAGGCGCCCACCACAATGCCTGGCTATTTTTTGGTTGTAGTTGTCATTGTTGTTTGGCAGGCCCAGGCTGGGTTCGAACCCACCAGTGGTGCATGTGGTTGTTGCCCTAGCTGCTGAGCTATAGGCGCCAAGCCTCTTCTAGATATTTTCAAAGAGTTTCAGTAGCATTAGTACCAGTTCTTCTTTGTAGATGTGGTAGAATTCAGCTGTGAATCCATCTGGTCCTAAAGTTTTTTAGTTGGTATATTTTCTTTTTTAATTTTCAAATTTTGTTTTCAATCGTATTAGTTTGAAGTTTTTTTAATTTTATTTTTTTCTTTTATTTACTTATTTATTTTTTATTGAGACAAAGTCTTACTTTGTTACCCTCAGTAGAGCTCTATGACATCACAGATCACAGCAACCTCAAGGTCTTGGGCTTAAGTGATTATCTTGCCTCAGCCTCTCAAGTAGATGAGACTGCAGGCTCCTGACACAACGTCCAACTATTTTTTTTGGTAGAGACGGGGTCTCACTTTGGCTCTGGCTCAGGCTAGTCTTGAACCTCTGAGCTCAGGACAATTCACCCACCTCGGACTCCCAGAGTGCTAGGATTACAGGTGTGAGCCTGGCCAAGTTGGTAGATTTTAAAAAATTATTGATTCAATCTTGCTTCTCCTTATTGTTCTGTTCACAACTTCTATTTCTTCCTAATCCAAACCTGGGAGGGTGTGTATTTCTGGGAATTTATCCATGAAATTACTTTGAAGCAATTTTATGATGGCTGGTTTAGAACACTTTTCAGATTATTTTAAATGGATTGAACAGAAGATTTAGGGTTAAATTTAACCTGTGTTACCTTAGAGTTAGCATGTGCTGACTATTTTTATTTAAATTGAAATTTTCTGATGAGTTGAATCCTGGACATTTGTTTTTCCTAAGAAATGTCTAGTTTATTAAAACATCCATCTATCGGTGTCTCCTTCACTTTGCACTTGGGACTAAATGTGGAACCCCCATTCCCTATGCCTAGGTCAGTTTCACGTGAATTTCCTGGGCCTCAATTCCATGAATGGACTGTGTCCATTCATTGATGCATTCATTCACTTTGCCCTGGAGGGGAGGTGAATACATTCATTCACCTTCTAAATAAATAAATAAATTAAAAAAAAATCCATCTAGAATCTAGATATTCAGAGCAATGATAGGAAGTATCTAAGATGCTAAGGATATTAGCATCTAATGAGTTTTTAAAAATTGAATTCTGGACATTTATTTTTCCTAAGAAATGTCTAGATGTCTAGTCTATTGAAACATTTACCTAGAACTAGATTCTAGATATTCAGAGCAATGATAGGAAGAATCTAATGATATTAACTTGGAGCAAAGGAAATATCACTAACACAAGCAAAAGAAACACTTTTTTTTTTTTTTTTTGAGACAGAGTCTGAAGCTGTCATCCTGGATAGAGTGCTGTGGCATCATACCTCACAGCAATCTCAGACTTGGGCTCAAATGATCCTCTTGCCTCAGTTTTTCTATTTTAGAAGAGACAGGGTCTCACTTTTGCTCAGGCTGGTCTCAAACTCCTGAGCTCAAGCAATCCACTGGCCTTGGCCTCCCACTGCTAGGATTACAGACATGAGCCATTGTGCCTGGCAAAAGAAACAAGTTTTAACTGAAGCCAAATAGTAAAATAAGAACAAAACTCCTAGAATGAATGAATGAATTTCCCCCCCACTTTTTTTTTTTTTATTAAATCATAGCTGTGTACATTAATGCAATTATGGGGTACAATGTGCTTATGTTTTATATACAATTTGAAATACTTTCATCAAACTGGTTAACAAAGCCTTTACTGCATTTTCTTAGTTATAGTATTAAGACATTTATATTCTACACTTAGTAGATTTAACATGTATCCTTGTAAAAAGGAACCATAGGTGTGGTTCCACCAATTACCCTCCCTCCGCCCATTCTGCCCCTCCCTTCCCCTTCCTCTTTCCCTTTCATCTTGGGCTGTAGTTGGGTTATAGCCTTCATATGGAAGTGTGGGTGCTTATAAATTTGTTTCATAGTAGGACTGAGTACATTGGATACTTTTTATTTCATTCTTGAGATACTTTTAAAGAAGAATATGTTCCAGCTCCATCCATGTAAACATAAAAGAGGTATAGTCTCCATCTTTTTTTAAGGCTGCATAGTATTCCATGGTGTACATATACCACAATTTATTGATCCATTCATGGGTCAATGGGCACTTGGGCTTCTTCCATGACTTAGCAATTATGAATTGGGCTTCTATAAACATTCTGGTGCAAATATCTTTGTTATAAAATGATTTTTATTCTTCTGGATACATACCTAGTAGAGGAATTGCAGGATCGAATGGCAGGTCTCATTTTAGATCCCTAAGTGTTCTCCAAACATTCTTTCCAAAAGGAATGTATTAGTTTGTATTACCACCAGCAGTGTAGAAGTGTTCCCTTTTCTCCACATCCACACCAACATCTCTGGTTTTGGGATTTTGTGATGTGGGCTAATCTTATTGGAGGTAGATGATATCTCCAAGTGGTTTTGATTTGCATTTCTCTGATTATTAAGGATGAGGAGCATTTTTTCATGTGTTTGTAGGCCGTGCGCCTGTCTTTTTCAGAGAAGTTTCTCTTCAAGTCCCTTGTCCACCCTGAGATGGGATCACTTGCCCTTTTCTTGCTAATACATTTGAATTCTCTGTGGATTCTGGTTGTTAAAGCTTTGTTGGAGACATAACCTGCAAATATCTTCTCCCATTCTGAGGGTTGTCTGCTTGCTTTATTTACTGTGTTCTTGGCTGTGCAGAAGGTTTTTAGTTTGATCAGGTCCCAGTAATGTATTTTTGGTGTTGCTTCAATTGTCTGGGAGGGGTCCTACTCACAAAATATTTGCCCAGGCCAATTTCTTCAAGTGTTTTCCCTACACTTCCTTCTAGTAGTTTTATAGTTTCACGTCTCAAGTTTAAATCTTTTATCTAGTGAGAGTCTATCTTAGTTAATGGTAAAAGGTGTGGGTCCAGTTTTAGTCTTCTAGCCATTTTACTCAGCACCATTTGTTAAATAGGGAGTCTTTTCCCCACTGAATGTTTTTGATTGGCTTACCAAAGATTAAATGACAATAAGTGGCTGGGTTCATCTCTTGGTTCTCTATTCCATTCCATACACCTACCTCTCTGTTTTTGTGCCAGTACCATGCTGTTTTTATCACTATCAATTTATAGTATAGTCTGAGGTCTGGTAGTGTAATTCCTCCTGATTTGTTTTTATTTCTGAGTAATGTCTTGGCTATTTGAGTTTTTTCTGATTCCATATAAAATGAAATATTTTTTTGAGGTCTTTAAAGTATGACAGTGGTGCTTTTAATAGGGATTTAATTTAATTAAAATTGTTTATTGCTTTGGGTAGTATGGACATTTTAACAATGTTGGTTCTTCCCAGCCATGAGCATGGCATATTTTTTCATTTGTTAACATCTTCAGCTATTACTTTTCTTAGAGGTTCATAATTCTCTTTATAGAGATCTTTCACATCCTTTGTTAGGTAAACTCCTAAATATTTCATCTTCTTTGGCACTACTGTAAAAGGAATAGAGTCCTTGACTGTTTTTTCAGCTTGACCATTGTTGGTATATATAAAGGATACAGATCTGTGCTTATTGATTTTGTAACCTGAGACATTGCTATATTCCTTGATCATTTCTAAGAGTTTTGTAGTTGTAGAAATTGCCCAGGCCAATTTCTTCAAGTGTTTTCCCTGCACGTTCTTCTGGAGTTTTCCAGATATACAATCATATCCTCTGTGAAGAGTGAAATTTTGATCTCCTCTGACCCTATGTGGATATCCTTGATTGCCTTTTCTTGCCTGACTATGATGGCTAAGACTTCCTTTACAATGTTTAAAAGCAGTGGAGACAATGGATAACCTTGCCTGATTCCTGATATGAGTGGAAACGATTTCAATTTAACTCCATTCAAGAAGATATTGGCTGTGGATTTGCTGTAGATGGCCTCTACCAGTTTAAGAAATGTCCCTTCTATACCAATTTTCTTAAGTGTTCTGATCATGAAGGGATACTGGATCTTATCAAAAGCTTTTTCTGCATCAATTGAGAGAATTTATGGTCTTTGTTTTTTAGTTTGTTTATGTGATGAATTATACTTATACATTTACTATATTAAACTAGCCTTGAGACCCTGGGATAAAACCCACTCAGTCTAGTGTATAATTTGTTTGATGTGTTGCTGGATTCTGTTTGCTAAAATCTTATTGAATATTTTTGCATCAATGTTAGAGATATTGGTCTATAATTTTCTTTTCTTGTTGGGTCTTTTCCTGGTTTGGGGATCAAGGTGATGTTTGCTTTATAGAATGTGCTGGGTAGCATTCCTTCTTTTTCTATATTTTGGAAAAGGTTGAGTTAAATATAGGCACTAGTTCCTCTTTAAAGGTTTGGTAGAATTCTGATGTGGAACCATGTTGTCCCGGGCTTTTCTTTTTAGGGAGATTTTGTATAGTTGATGCTATTTCAGACCTTGGTATAGGCCTATCCAACATTTTCACTTGATTCTGGATAAGTTTTGGAAGATGGCATGCTTCCAAGTATTGGTCAATTTCCTTCAGATTTTCATATTTCTGAGAGTAAAGAGTCTTGTAATATTCCTTAAGGATTTTTTTAATTTCTGAGGAGTCTGTTGTTATTTCATCATTTCTGATTGATGAAATTAGGGAGTTTACTCTTTTTTTGCTAACCTTAGGTTAGCCAAAGGTTTATTTATTTTACTGGCCTTTTCAAAAAAACAACTTTTTGATTTGTTGAACTGTTGTATATTCCTTTTGTTTTTAATTTCATTTAATTATGCTTTAATTTTGGTTATTTCTTCTTTGCTGCTGGGTTTGGGATTGGAATGTTCTTCCTTTTCCAGTTGCTTGAGATATCCCATTAAGTTGTTAACTTTCTCTCTTTCCATTCTCTTGAGGAAGGCTTACAGTGCTATCAATTTCCCTCTTAGGATTGCCTTTGCAGTGTCCCAGAGGCTCTGATAATTCATGTCTTCATTATCATTTTGTTCCAAAAATTTGGTAATTTCCTTCTTAATCGCATCTCTGACCCAGGTGTCATTCAGCAGAAGGTTATTTAGCTTCCATGCTTTGTATGAGTATTCCTGTTGTTACTGAGTTCAACTTTTATTCTGTGATAGTCCAAGAAGATGCAAGGAATAATTTCTATTCTTTTAATTTTCTGGCATTATACCTGTGACCTAACATGTGATCAGTTTTGGAGGATGTTCCATGGGCTGATGAGAAGAATGTTTATGCAGTTTCGTTAGGATGAAATGTTCTATAGATGTCTGTTAAATACAATTGTTGAAATAGTTAAGTTTAAGTCTAAAATTTCTTTGTTTAGCTTCTTATTGGAGGCTCTATCCAACACTGCCAAAGGGGGGTTAAGATCTCCTACTATTATGGTGCTGGAGGAAATTAAGTTGCTCATGTCTGTTAGAGTCTCTCTTATAAATTGAGGACCATTCTGGTTGGGTGCATAAGTGTTAATAATTGAAATCTCATCCTGTTGAGTGTTACCGTTAACAAATATAAAGTGACCATTCTTATCTTTCCTTGCTTTTGTTGGTTTAAAGCCTAGTGTATCTGAAAATAAAATTGTAACACCTGCTTTTTTTTGACTTCCATTTGCCTAGATTATAGATGAGATTCTTGTATGTAGTAGATATCTGGCCTGGGTTTTTGTGTCCAGTCAGCAAACCTGTGCCTCTTTAGAGGACAATTTAAGCCATTCACATTAATTGAGAATATTGATAAGCCTGGTAGCATTTTGGGTATCGAGTTTTTTGAAAGTCCAGTGGAATTTTTAATCATTTTGCCACTGTGGAAGTTGTAATTTGATCACAAGTTTCTGAGTGAGTTTATTTTGGTGGTAGGGCATTGTGCTGGTCATTGTGCAGGATATGTCTGAGAATATCCTGGAGATCTGGTTTAGTTATGGCAAATTTCTTCAACATGTTAATGTCATTTAAGTATTTAATTTCTCCATCATAAATGAAACTCAGTTTAGCTGGATACAGGATCTTGGGTTGAAAGTTATTTTGTTTTAGGAGGTTAAAGATTGATGACTATCCTCTGTGTCTTGAAAAGTTTCAGCAGAGAGATCTGCAGGCATTCTAATATTCTTCCTCTTGTCAGTTATGGTTTTGTTATGTCTTGCTGTTTGCAGAATTTTCTCCTTCATGTTAACTTTGGCGAAGTTAATATAACATGTCTGAGAGATGGTTTATTTGGGGTGAGTTGTGCTGCGGTTCTGAAACTGTCTGCTGTCTGAGTTTCAGAATATCTTGCCATGTTTGTTAAGTTCTCCTCAACTATTTCTTGGAGTAGTATTTCTGGGCTTTTCAAAGCAACCTCATCGCCTTCAGGAATTCCTACAGGGTGAATATTAGTTTTTTTTGGAATTATCCCACAGCTCTCTAAGAGAATGATCCATTTTTGCTTTCCACTTTTCTTCCTCTTTGAGTGTTTGGGAGTGTTCAAAAGCTTTGTTATCAATATCAGAAATCTTTTCTTCTGCCTGCTCCATTCTGTTACTAATGGATTCTACTGTATTTCTTATATTTTGGAGGGCTGTAAATTCTTTTCTCAATTTGTAAAATCTTTGGTGATTTTGTCTTTGAATTCATTGAATTCTTGAGACACCTTTTGAATTATTCCTAGAATTTCTAATTTCAACCTTACTTCCATTCTGTTAACCTTATTTGCCATCCAAATTCTAAACTCGATTTCTGATATCACAGCCATAGGTTTATGAATGGGATCTTCTGGTGTGTCCGCCTTGTCATTCCTTGGGAGAGTGGATCTACTCAGATCATTCATGTTACCAGAGTTTTTCCATTTTTCCACTGATTCCATCCCATGATTATTTTTCACCATTTGGCTAGATGAGCAGGGAAGGTGAAAATGGATTGGGGGCTCCTGGAGTAGTGATTAACCAGCTCTTTGCCTAAGAGCTGGGACTGATGACTGCAGCTTTTCCTCTACAGCTTTGCAAAGGACTCATATAGTACTATAGCCTGAGACACTGGGGACCTGCTTGGTGTGGTGGGGCTAGGAGGCTTGATCTTGTATTCAGCTGGTCTCTGTCCAATCCTAGAGAATCGGTAACTCTGGATTGAAGTCTCAGCTATTGTTTGTTTCCTTGGGGTCACATTTCACCTCAGCAGGGGTGATGTGTGCTCTTCAGTCTTCTCTCTTAGCTCAGCTCCAAACCATCAGCTTACTTGATAAACTTCTGTCCTTTAACTCTTCTTCTGGACAGGAGCCTTTGTGGAAAGCTGGCTCCAGTCAGCAATCTTGCTTCCTCCCAAATTTTCCCTTTATTTTTAGTTAACACCTAATAATTATACATAGTTGTAGAATACAGACAATTTACATATGTGCTAGCATGTAATAAAAAATTATGCAATTGACACAATTTTAAGAAGGTCTTTATCTAACAAAGGCAATCAATGTAACCTAGTTCTTTGTACCCTCAACGAATCCCCAAAAATAAAACAAAAAATCATGCAACCTGTAGTTTTTGTCAATTATGGTTGTTATGAGACTCTGGATTTCATTTCAATGTTCTGTTTATTAGGCCTCTTCCAACACCACTCTGGTAGGGGACAGGAAGATGTTTATTCATTACTTTCAGGCGAGAGTGAATGTCCAAGTTCCCCACTTGGCTACTGGTGACACACAAGGTGGTAGATCTTCTCATTGCTGCTGAATGTGTGGGTGGGAGTTCAGGCTCCCCACTAGACCTCCACTGATAATACCTGGCTAAGAGGAGTAAGGTGATCTGATTACTGCTCCCCACATGTTCTCCACCGCCAGCACAGTGGAGGAGAGCTCATTCTTCTTCTTCTCCCTTTTCCTCTTTCTCTCTCTCTCTCTCCCCACCTTTCTCTCACAGTACCCCTGTCTGGGAAGTGGTGAACATTCTGTCTGATTCTCCACTACCCTCTTCTGACACCACCCCAGGAAGGAGATTAAGCCATATCTAGTTACTGCTAGATGAGGGTGAAAGTCAAGGCTTTCCAGGTGGTCTTCACTGACACAATAGGGGTGTGAGAAGAACCTTATTGCCACTTGATAGGGATGAAAAGTTCTATTTTTCCACTTACCTCTCTCTGATACCACCAAGGCAGTAGAGTTGAGGAACCTCTAGTTTGGCAGTGAGGGAAATCTGGGCTTTTCACTCAGCTTTTCCTGGGTGAGGTGTGTGGTACTTCAGTATATTTTCTGTGGAATCTGGCTGGAGTTAAATTGTTATTTTCTAAGCTTTCTGTCTTATTAGGTTGCCTCTTTTAATTCTTTAGATAGAGAGATCAAGGTCTTTTTAGAGCTTTTAAAATGCATTCACTGGTATTTCCTCTTTGCCAGCTTTTTCAGCACCCATATATTTTTCTGGAATATATGATGCAAAACCAAAGCATAAAAAACTCACTGCTGTGTTGTTTCTTGAATTCTTAGGTCCCTAGCCAGTCTGCTTTATTCCTCCCACTTTTCAGAATCTTTTCAGGAGAAGAAAAATACATATATGTGTGTGTGTGTGTGTATAAAATATCAAGAGTTTTGTTGTATTTAGCAGGAGAACTAGAGAAATGTGTATCTACTCCATCTTTTGGAAATAGCACTCTCTTATTATTATCATGTTTGAAAGATATTTTTTGGCAGGATATGAAATTCTAGGTTGACAATTTTTTCACATTCAATACTTAAAGATGTTGCTTCATTGCCATCTTGGCATGTATAGATTCTGACTTCTGAAGTAATTCTTTACTTCACTCTCTGGCATGATGTGACTTTTCAAAAACTTTGGCTACTTTATTACTTTAATATTTTCTCTTTATAATTTTTTTCAGCAACTTTTTCATGATGTACTTTAATGTAGTTTTCTTTAGATTTCTTCTTGAAGTTCATTAATTCTTTCTCTACTAGATTATAAGCTACATTAAAGCGATGACGTTGTGTATGATCTCTAATGTATTTATTGGAAAAAGTAAATGAATATATCTCCAAATATAAGCAGATCTGTTCATAAGTAAGTACACAGAAATATGTATTTATCTGGTATCTAGCTATATTTTTCTTTTTATTTACCTATCCATCTTACCCAGTTATTAGCTAGAAACTCAAAGCTCCTTGAGATCTATAAAACATTATTTAAGCACCATTACATACTCTGTGGAATTCCAAACTCTTCCTCAAGAATATTATAAAACCCCAGGATATATATTTTGCATTCTGAAAGTTGTAGGGTGAAATGCTTTAAAATTGACAATATTCTTTCCATGTATTGCTATAAAGGAATACCAGAGGCTGGGAAATTTATAAAGAAAAACGGATTTATTTGTTACAAATCTTAAATCTTAAGACTGAAAATCTATATCTGATGAGGGTCTCAGGTTGCATCCACTCATGGCAGAAGGTGAAGGGGAGCCAACATGTACAAAGATCACCTGGTGAGAAAAGAAGCAAGAGGTGCCAATTTCTTTTAACCACCAGCTCTCCCAGGGACTATTTCTTTCAAGGGAGGATATTAATCTATTCATGATAGATGCGCCCCCATGATGAAAGCACTTCCCTCTGGTCACACTTCCCAACATTGCTGCACGGTGGATTTAATTTCAACGTGGGATTTAATGGGAACAAATAAAACATAGCCAAAATGTAGCACATGTCATAAGAGTAGTCTGAAGTTAATCATGGTAATCTCATCTATATCATGGCTTGGTTCAAAGTTAAACAGGCCTTATACAGATATAGCCAATGATAAGTGTTGACAGTTTTCCCAGACTTCTCAGAAAGTAAAAACATTCTCTCTTACACTTTTCTATAAATAAGGGAGTATATTTCCACAGATTCTGATGGGAGTCTCCTTGTAGCAATCAGGATGTCAGTAGGAAAAAGAGTTCTACTTGGATAATTCAGTATGAAGATACTTTAATTATAAGACCATTTATGGAGGTATAAATGAGTGAAAGTAGGAAGGAAGGAAGCTTGAAGACACAAGGAGAGCTGGCAAAGCCATGACTGTGGTGGTATCAGCCACTGCCAGAACAATTGTGCACCAAAGCAAGGATGGAGAATAAACACCATAGCATCATAGCCTTGCTGTCTTTTAAGCTTCTAATTTCCTGCTGATGCATCCCACCAGTCCAATTATAAGCCAGCTGTAAAGTCTGACTACATGATGTAATCCTTAGCTTAACCTTTGAGGTACAGAGCAGGACCCAATAAGAACAGAGTGGACGTGGTCAGCTAAACTAAGAACAACCAGCATATTCCTTATGACCACGTGGGAATCAACTACAGGATAGAGCCAAGTTGATAGATGGAAGGGCAGAGACTTAGAAATAATTAGGTTTGTGATGACATGGGGATAGACTGAATCAATCCACCCTTAAGACTGTACTGTTTCTACACTTTCTATTATTGAAGATAATAAATGTCCTTAATGTATAAATCATTCTCAATTAATACTTTTGTTACATGAAGGCAAAACATACTAATACTGGAATACTTCACCTATTGCCTGATGCACATAATTATAGAACACATCTCCTTCTTCTTGACTTTCCTCCCTCCTCCACCCTGACAAACTACGAGTACAAGTCTGTTGGATGAAACATCTTCTATTGAAGTTTTCAGGCTTATATGGAAAGTTCATATATCATGATGAAATGCAAAAAACAAAAGGATATTAAATACTTTTTGGCTAAATTACTTTAAGTTTTCTCAGTGACTATTCCACATTCTTAGAGCTATCACCTTCTCTAAGAAGCACACCCTTAGTGCCCTGTCATGACCTCTATATCATCAAGTTTCCATTGTTCTCATCTTGAAAAATTATTTGTGAATTAACTCAATAAATCATTGTCATCTTTAGTCCTATGCTGTCTGAGTACAGCTGCAGGGGTATGAACCACGCAGACCATTGTAGAGAAAGCTGGGCCAGGGAAGAACCTGGCAGAAGTCCAAACCAGAGTCGGTCAGATGAGGCATTAGCCAATCAGAAAAAGAGTTCTAAACTTACATTTTTGTTGCTAGTTGAAAAGTCTGTGTGAAAGGCCTGTGAAAGGGGGAAATCCCCAGGTCTGATACAGCATTGGAAATGCTTCTCAGCTGCAATGGAAATGATCAAACTTTCACTCTTAGAACAGGAGGGAGATAGGTCAGAGGCCTCTGTTTATTCTGTGGGGCTCTGAGGTGGGGCCTGAGGCTATTGAAGGCACCTTCAAGGCCATTTCTCTGACCATTCTTCCTTACCCCAACCCCATTCTAGATCTGAGTTTGGTCCCTCCTTTATGTTTCAATTGCACCAGTGGAGACCCTCCTTATGCTACGGTTACCCTGATTCCCAGTGCACCACTGCTAGTGGAAGCCCAGCAGCAACTTTCCTAGTCTCAGGTGCCTTAGAAATATGCATCTAATACAGAATATTGGAATAAATGAATTCATGTACCACTAATGTAAACTTGTTGTCTCTTTCTTATTTCTGTTTACCTGGAGAACTCCTTATATATTGCTTTTAGGTCCTGTCTTCTATTTTTAAAAGGAGAACCTAAAATACACCAAAGAGAGAGGGATGGGGAAGATACTTGTTGTTTTGCTTAGGGTTGCTATTAAAGTTTAGTAAGCATTGTTCTAAGTGTTTTATAATCACTTAGCAATATCCTTAGACATGTGCAAGAGGAGTCTTAAAAATAGTAAATTTATTAAAAAACACATCAAATTTCTGCCGTTCAGGGTTTGGTATTTAGAGCTGGCACAGTACAATCAATCACTTAAAAATCTGCCCCTTCATTAATACTATCCAGACCCTGCTAAATAATTCATCACATTCTTTGTTTTCTGTTCTCAGAACTAAAGATAACTGTGTCTAAATGCTGTAAAAGTTTGTGTATTGTGCCTGTGCAGACTTCAGATGGACCATTTTGTTATCATGGTTCAGAGGGCATTTAAACAGGTGAAGAGTTTATAAGAGTAAAGTCAACTTACTTAATATTTCAAATCTTTCACTCAAAGAGAGTGAATGCAATGGTTTAGTGCAGAATAAAGTATCCTTTGGCAGGAGGGTTGGGTGTCACTTTCTTTGGCTGTTCCACATATTAACTTGGTATTTCCAACAATTACACAGGACAGCTGAAAAAACTTTTGTGATATTAAACAATTTATATTGGTCTTACATTTGTATAGATGAATATCTAGATGAAAATGTACAAAATATGGTCTTCATTTTACAAACAGAAACTTGCAGCAAAAGGAGTTTCAGTAATTTGTTGACTCCTACAAAGCACATTAATGGCAGAACTCAAAACCATTTCTAAGAACTCTGCTCTTCCCATCCCAACTTAAGGCTCCTCAGTGTTTAAGATAATAGAAGTGAACATCTCCGTAACAACACATTTTTGTCCCCTAAAATATGATCCCTACTTATTTTCCCTACTTATTTTATCCATACTAAAAATCCCAAGTATAAGAACAATAGTTCTTTTTTTTTTGAGACAGAGCCTCAGATAGCTGAGACTACGGGTGCCCACCACAATGCCGGGCTAAGGACAATAGGTTTTAAATAAACATCACAAAGATATCTACTCTTGAGTTATTTTTCTCTTTGGTTTCTGAAACCCCTAAAGCATTCAAATTTCTGATCTAGTCAGGTATCAAATGTTCATTGAATATAATTTAATGAAAATACAGTGCAAGGCAATGGGCTGAGAACCTTCATAAAATATGTCTGCCCAGCAACATATGATGTCCTATAGCTGCAGTGTTGATTGGCTCCTTTCCTAGGAACTCTGCAATCCCAACATGCGTGGAAGCTTTCATAGATTTTTATTCTTTGAGGTGGGCATATCAAGCGTGCACTGTGTGTTGACTACCCTTACTTTTTCCTTGTTCTCAATTACATCTCGGAAGATGGCTCTGCAGATCCCTGGAGGCCTTTGGATGGCAGCTGTGATGTTGATTCTGCTGATGCTGAGCAGTCCAGTGGCTGAGGGTAGCGACTCCCCACGTAAGTACAGGGCAGCTCCTCTCCAGAGCCACCACTCTGGGGCCAGACTCTCCTTGGGCTGGGGTATGTAGGATGATCTCTATAATCTCAGAATACAGTTTTTATCTGTACATTTACATTTCCCCTTTTCTGGAAAGAGGTCTGTGATACAGTCTCATGTTCACCTTCCAATGACAGGTGAGCATAGCCTCTATCCCATGAGTTCAAACCTGGGGATGATGGAGGAGGAGGAGGAAGGGGCCACAGATTTGTTATTTTAGGATTGCCTAAGACCTTGTCTGGACTAACACTATGGAATTCTGGGTTAGAGAAATATAGGACAGCAATGGTCTCTATAATCTCAGCATTGAGGAATAAGTCTCCGTATTCCTGACTCTAGGCAAAGAGTTCACAGAGGCAAATTCTTGGTATTTGGTATTAAGACAGAGAATCTTAACTTCAGGTTTTATTGATTTAGGGGCAAATAATAACAACTGGTCTTCATACTTGAGTTGATGGTGGACTAAATTTAGGAGGATATAAAGGATGTAAAGATGTGAAATAATAGATATTAAGAAACCACTCATTTCACACACAGGATTCATATCTTTATATAAATTGTCTCAATCTTTCTAACACTCCTATGTAGGTATTATGACTTGTTTTACACAATTATACTTGTGATATGGATACTCTTAAGTAACCTGCCCAAGGCAGTAACAGGCACTACTTAATTGGAATCTAATCTAATGGAAAGCTTGTGTTCTTTCCATGAATAAGATGTTCCTTCCTGGGACTCAGAGGTATAGGTCCCTTGTCACCACAGGAGAGTGAGGAACCTCACCCTCCAGCTGGCGGGGGGTGGCAGAAACCCCGAGTAAACCCCGAGTACGCCCTGAGACTGGGTGGGAAGGAAGGCACTCGCCCAGGGACCAAGAGAACATGTTTGTCAGGACAAGCACAAGCTTGGTATTTGCTTACTACGAGGCCCTACGTGCCACTTTCTTGAACTCCGGGCTTACGTGGATCCTTATCGCTGAGGAATTCTACCGAAAACCAGGCTTCTATGGGAGGGCGCCCCAACCCCTCTAAGGACAGGGATCTCTGCACCATATCCCCAGCTGCCCTTCGGTCTCAGCTCGCAGGCCAAGCAGGTGTCGCAGCCGTGAAGGACTGGGCCTCCCTGACCCCACACGGCCGGGAACTCTGAGAGCTGCCGAGGCGGGCGGGCAAGAGCCGCGGGCGGAGCGGGTCGGGAGCCGCCGCCGCCTCCGCCAGGTTCCCGGGTGGCGCGGCGCGGCAGAAGGCTCCGCTGACGCGCGGGTGTCCCCGCAGAGGATTTCGTGTACCAATTTAAGGGCATGTGCTACTACACCAACGGGACGCAGCGGGTGCGGCTTGTGACCAGGTACATCTACAACCTGGAGGAGCAAGTGCGCTTCGACAGCGACGTGGGGGTGTACCGGCCGGTAACTGAGCTGGGGCGGCCGGACGCCAAGTCCTGGAACAGCCAGAAGGACATCCTGGAGCGGACGCGGGCCGAGGTGGACACGGTGTGCAGACACAACTACGAGGCGTACCGGGACTTCACCTGGAGGCGGCGAGGTGAGCGCGGGCCGCCTCCTTGGGGTCTGTCCTTGGAGCAGGGCTGGCAACTAGTTGTTATTATTGTTATTGTTACTGTTAATTATTTTGAGACAGAGTCTCACTCTGTCGCCTCGGTAGAGCGCCATGTTAAAAGAAAGTAAGCGGGAAAAGGTGGATTAAATACTAACGGTATTGTTATTTCCCACAAAGAGAATAAGGGAGGCGCAGTAAAATAGTCACGTAGGTAAAGGGTAATGTATATTTAATATAGAATAGGTAGAGAAAATGTGTCATCTTTGATCACGAGTGGCAATCTGAGAAGGTAAGGTAATTGAGGCATGGTGAACGATGTTTTCAAGTCTTCTCTACTTTTCTATTATAGCTTATAAACTTTGGGGCGGTGCCAGTGACTCAAAGGAGTAGGGCGCCGTCCCCATATGCCGGAGGTGGCAGGTCCAAACCTGGTCACAGCCAAAAACTGCAAAAAAAAAAAAAAAAAAAGTAAAGCTTATACACTTTTGAAATAACAATCATTTGCTGGTTTCTGTTACGATATTACAACTTCTGTAAGGTCAGGAATGTGGTTTTTGGTTTATCTTTGGATCTCTGCTACTTATAGTATTGAAAGAA